>JAYMFT010164366.1:0-12362 GCA_038088735.1 Panulirus argus | reverse complement strand
TATATATATATATATATATATATATATATATATATATATATATATATTACAAACTGTGTTCCTTTCCATTAATCTCAGCGAAGGTTCAGTTGTCAATAATCCCTGCATTATTTAATAAAGGTTAGGCCCTGGGATCTAAGACGGTGGCTGGGATCAATAGTGTAAGGGACAACACTGGCCTAAGTTGCTAACACCTCCAAAGGTTGTTGCTGACCTTGTTAGGACGAGATCCTCACTGTAACCGAGAGGACTGTGGCTAACAGTGTTAGTCTTCAGTTCCCTGAGAGGACGGTGTCTTCACTGACGATGGGGTAACTACTGGTGGACTTCATAGTGCCAAGTCTTCAAAACAACTGAAGGGGGTTGTTACTGGCCTTGTTAGAGGGTGGTCTTCACTACAGCTGAGAGTGGTGTCTGTTCACTTCTGCTGGGACAGTGTTTTGCCTGCCTGATGCTGTTACTGTCAAATAACGACACTGTCAGAGTGACGCAAAAAATCAATTAAAAAATATCAACATATGCGATGCAGTATGACAGCAACAAATATGATACAGAAGAGAACCAAATAACAAAGGTAGATGGAGCTTAGCCTCTAGACGTATGATTCTCATCAAGTATGGAAAAGAGTCATTATCCAAAAGACAAGATTCTTGGACTTGTGAATACGTGATCAGGTATTTTAATCAAATTTCAGCACATTGTTTGGCCAGAGCGGTGGCTTTGCTCGCCTGCCTCTGTAAACCAGCTATTAACTAGCTCTCACTAGTTACCCAGCAAGTTGCCGAATTACTAAAGCAAGGGCGGTTGACACGTGTTTTATGACTAATTTTTCTCATTTCCTTTCATGTCGTCAGGCCTAGTCGAATGACTCCAGTAATGTGTAAACTTTACAGTAAGTTCATCTGGCAATTGAATGCGAACTTCATGATTCGTGTATCACGGTCAAGATACACCGTCCACAACACGTCAGACTGCTAGCATTACCACGGCCAAATACACCGCCCAACGCCTATTTAGGACCTGTATATCACCCTAACAAGACCTATGTACAGTCAATACCTCAGCCAGAAACACCGGCCAGGACCCACCACCAAAGCCTAGTCACACAACACTCCACGTCCGGCCAATAAACCAATATCGGGAGAATGTGTCAGAAATACTGCGACAAGTGGCAGCAGCTCCTCCAGCAGCGTTAAAGAGGCGGGGATCAGCGACGGTGTCAACTTGCTCCTCGTCATGCAACGCAATCTGCCCAGAGTCCTGACTTGCTTTTGTTGGACTGACACTTAGCGCGATTCACGGTTCAAATGTGAGCATTTGCAATGACCATATCTATTTACTTAGAAATATCATGAACTGAAATATTCAACCTCCTGTTCATCTGGTATTCCAAATCACTCATCTCAAAACATCAAACATTTCCATCAATCTAACTTTAACAGTTTTTTGTAGTACATTCAGACAAATAATAACTGATGCAAATGATATATGAATCTTAACTCTACTAACAAAAATAAAACAAAGTAAACTAGAGTGATTTCAAGCTGAACAATATGATCAAATCACATTAACCAGTTAAGTTTTATGAGAAACTCCCTGGCGGATACATATCATGATTTGAGACTCGTCTGGAAAGACTGAACAGTTACACTGAAACACACGAATCTAACAAGACAAAAGCCTCGGGTGATAACGGTAAAAATATACGGTTGCATGAGCTAATGTAACGAGGGTGAACTATATTTGCAGCGCATTTTCTAGCCTCCACAGCGAAATGACGCCGTCCGTGACTTCTCTAAACCCGGACCCAAGTCAACGTCATGTCCTGACCTTCCTGCGTGCAGGGTCATAGTTCTAACCCCCGGCACTGTTCACCACCTGCCCCTCTAGATTGCATGTGATTTTTTTTTTTTGCACAAGTAGATATGTAACCACACATTCCTCGAGAGGAGGATTCATGCCAGCGGCATGACAGATGCTCGGCCCCTGAAAGGTTCATTAGCTGTGGGTTTATTTTCCAGCTGACCTCCTCCTACTTCCTACCTCAGTTTAACCAGGGATCATAGTTGCAGTGTTTTGCCATGAAGATGGCGCTCCATGAGTCTTGGTAGTTCGAGGCAAATGCAATGACAGGATGACTCACTCAAGTGGCTTCACCTTACTGCCAGCCAGAGCACTCGGGCTGTACTAGACGCATCGCACGTCCCATTCCTGGTGAGGCAATATAGATACTAACTAGGCATCGCGCTCGAAGTACGCTGCAAAAACCTTCCTGGGATCATTATCATCCAGGCGCAGTGCAAGACTGTACCCTCAATGTCCTGTTCTCAGTACCATGAGCTAAAACTCTCCAGATCCGTCAGAAGTATATATCGACATGACCATCTGTTGACCACCGTCACCCTCCCAGGTTCACCGTGAGCGCCTGCTCACCTTCCGCGTCTTCAAGTGATATTGGATTTTTGACTACTCTGTCCTCGGTTCCACATCACAAAGCCTCTTCCACTGTCAACCACTGCCACTGTCAACTGCTACCATTGCCTATCTTCAGTACAACTTAGACCCTCTGTATATAATCGCTGGTGCCCATGACAAGCGGCAATGACTTATCTATCATTCCTACCTACCATCAATACAACTTCGATCCTCCGCAGACTAACAACCAGAATTGCCTATGACCATAACCAACAGCCACGAAACAACACCCCCACCCACTGCTACCATCAATGCAGTTACTATACACATCATCTGTCGCTACCAGCAAACGGTATTTACCACATGTGTCGACTAATAGCAGTCATCATCCTCTTGTCAACCATTTCTGCTAGTTTCATCACCTGGGAAAATGAAACTCCTCGTCTCCAGCTACTATTGTTCTCTGTCTGGGACACTGAGGAAGTTCCCGTCTTGTAGCTTCATCAGCTATCCACACCAGGAATCAGAGCCTGTCTCACACCGAGTAGCCACAGGCCTCTTCCCTAAGCAGGCGGCAGAGCTTGCCTCGCCATGTGGCACCATGGTGGGGTAGCAGAGCCTGCCTCACCATGCAGCCGCAGGGCAACTTTTCCTCCCTTTTCAGGAAGCAGAATTTACCTCATCAGGCAACCGTGGGGAGTCTCCTGCTGGTGCAGGAACTTACTGCCGCTTACCACTCCCACCACATGACGTCGGGTTTGCAAGCAAAGGTGTACTGGTAGTTACCTCCTCCAGAACCAGGTTTCTGTCCTGAGCCAGCACGCCCTTCTCTCTCTCTGCTCCCGTGCAACAAGCGACTACCCTGCAACACCAGCAGGTTGGCCCTCTGTTAGTGAAGTAACCACAACGACACTTACATTTCAGATACGACTCATCACAAATAAGGATGACTGTAATATCGGCTTTAGAATATGGATTTGAACAAATCAAAGATACCGTCATAATCAGCTTAATTTGGTGTAACCGCGCGACGTCTGTGGTGAGAACACATTGATTGTAGAACCAGTACACCTGGTGGTAATAAAACATTTGCGATTGAAAGATTTGCCCGATGTCTTCTATGACAAAGCGTGTAGCCATGATTTACTAGGTGTAGCCGCACTTCACATGATGTGGCTCAAGCCAATTTGTTGTATCCACCAAACATCTGCTTTAGTGTCAGAACAACTGCTGCAGCCACACCTTACTTGCTGCAGTCAACATTCATATGAAGTAGTCATAACTCAGTTTTCCTGTGGCCAAAATTCATCTATTATACCCACAACAGACCCGTTACAGCCACAGTTAACCTTCGGTATCAACAAAATGAATACCCCGGCTGTATCTACAGCTCTTTTACTGTAACTGCAACATACATGCTATAGCCAAAACCTAACCGTTAAAGCGAAGAGTCCATCTGAAGGAACCAACAGACACCAAAATTCATCTGCTTTTTATTAGAGTTCAGCTGACCTAGTTTAGCTATAACGTGTTTGACATAGTTCTAACTTAACTGGAGTAGCCACTACTATCCGTGGATAACCAAAATGCTTTTGGTGTAGCCATAACGAATCACTTGTCGCCATAAAAAAATACGATCAACTCTCAGCTCACACAGTTGCGACATTTCATATAATGTACCCAAAGCTCACCTGGTATCGCCAGGAGAATCATCTAAGTTGGCTCTGAGCTAATGATCAAAACACAAATCCTATCGTCACTATATCATCCGCAACACCACAACTACCACCACCTCAGCGCTAGTGTTCCTACTGTATCCTGACCTAACCTGTGACATTAACAATTTCCAGAAACTCTCTTCACTATAACATCACACCTCTCACTACAGACACCTCCTACAAAAATGCCATTGTACTTTGCACACATCATACATCCCTTATACCTTGTTGTGGTTGCGCCAGTAACTCCACCACCACTATCACCTGCCTCCAGATATCCACTTGCACCTTACACCAGCCACACCAGCCATACTGCTGCAATATCTCCCCCAATGCCACCTTCCACATATCTCGTGAATCTCCCATCCATATTATGTCGTGATGACCTTCCACAATCATCACCACCACCCCATCGACATACGGACACGTACGTATTCTGCTGTCGTTGCACCATACCACATTTACCACATTGACGAAATGCCACAAAACTTGTTATTCGTCCATTAACACCACCACCACCGCTCCCAGCTCTCGCACGCCCAATTGTCCCTGCACCATTACCACCACCACCATCTCCTTCATAGCATTCTAGCCTTGCACCACTGCCACCCGCACCAGATAACTCTATAAGCCTATCTTGTCCCTTCATCAGCAGCGGCGTCATAGCATTCTGCATATCCAATTGTCCCTTCACCATCACCATTACCACAGCCTCTTTCACGCCCATTTTTCCCTCTAAATGTGTCTTTGTCTTTCCACAGCTAACACTAGTCTCCTACGAGGCCAGTGATCACTACAAACCAATGCCTCGTCTATACGTACCACCACCACCATTATCTTCCACATGCCTTGTTGTCTCTATAGTATCATCGCCAGTTCCAGTCACACACTCGACTGTTCCCTGCACACATGTCGCCGCTTCCCACATTCTCTGTTGTTTCGTGTTGCTCCACAACCACCTCCTGTCACACACTCTGTTGCCCTGTATCATCCGCACTTCCCATATTCCTAGCATCTTTAGGCTCGCCCATAAACCCGAAGTAACTGTCACCAGCAACACACTCGTCCATTACGTCGATGAGACCTAGTTCACCGTGAGGGTGTTCCCCTGCGCCGTCTAGCTTAACCTGTCGCTGTATCAGGGATGTTCACATGCGATTTTGTCACACTGAAAAAACATGGTCGAAAATATGTCATATCGTCATTTCCCGCCATTTCTTTAGGTGAAACATCACCTCTGTTAATATTATAAGCACCAATATATCCCCGTCGTCAGTCCTGGAACTGTAGAGTCACTTATTTACTCCAGTGTGAAAGGTCAGAAGGCATGAGACACGAGCAGATGCTTTGTCGTAAATAATAAACTTCAGGACACCCTACGTTTTCCTTAGTAAGCTGTCACTTCAGGAGGGATCGCACTCACGTTGGCAAGTTTAGCTTGACTTGTGTGGTAAGTGTCGTGGGTCTATGTCGTGTCAGTAGGACTTCCCGGAGTGTGAGTTTGAATGGAGACAACCTGGAGGGAGTGGAATGTTTTAGATACCTGGGAGTGGACATGACAGTGGATGGAACCATGGAATTTAAAGATGGCCATAGGGTTGGTAAGGCTAAGATCCTGGGTTCACTCAGGAATGTGTGGTCACCAAGTGAGAGGGCAAAGATAGGCATATTTGAGGTTATAGTAGTCCTGACGGTGTTGTAAGAGCGAATATACAGGGAATGAAACGTTAAGAACAATATGTGGTGTGAAGAGGGTTGGTAGGGTAAGAAACGATAGGGCAAGAAAGAGGTTTGGTTGTAAGAAGAGAATGACTGACAGAGTGAAGACGATGCGCTGAAATGGTTAGGACATTTCGAATGGTTGAATAAGGAGAGCCTGATTAAAAGGGAATACGTATCAGAAGTGTAGAGAACAAGAAGAAGAGGGATACCGAACTGGAGACTGAAGGACAAAATAAAGGATATTTTAAGGAGTATAGGACTGAACATGCAAAAGGGTGTGAGGCATATCACATCACTCCAGTTCACCATGTCACGTGTACGATCGCACCCTCCTGCATGTTCAGGCCCAGAGCACCCAAAATCTGTCTCGCCCCATCCGTCTACCTCCAGTTTGGTCTCCCCGTCTTCTTGTTCCCTCCACTACTGACACAAGCACTGTCTTCGTCAACCTCGCCTCACCCATCATCTCCTCATGTCCAAACCATTTCAGCACGCCTTCAACACTCACAACCATACTTTGCTTATTACCACACTTCCCCCTCACCCTGTCATTACTTACTCGATCATCTTCTGCGATTTAAGGTCAATAACGAGTCAAGTGTCAAGTGTTTAAGATCTCGGCTGATTGGAATTTTCAGTGGAACTGGGTCCCTACACTACTGTGGAGGAGGAAAAGTCATGCATGTACTTAATACTGCTGCGCTTTATGATTAATTAGATGGAAGTTATGACTAACCTGTTCAGCCTGTATTTTTATTGGAAAACATTAAAGTAATACAAATCTTAATTCTGTTTTATCCATTATTCAGGCTTCGATTTGTTTACACCCAACCGTGACTAACTGTGATGTCAGAAGATTTTCTCCTGAGATATTTATGGATAATTTAAACATTGTAGAGTACTATGCGAATCCCCTGGAAAATTATATGTTTTGAAACTGTTGTATAACCATAGTGGTAAATCTTTCAAACAAACAGTAAGCCAAATACAGCTCATGCTCAGGCACTTATCTCGTCTCGCTCATCCACGCTCCGGCTTATGATGATGATTGGCGACCTTCACTGTAAAGTGTCCAGGTGTCTGTATGGCGACACCAGAGAGTGTTGCTGCTATACACACTCTACGGCAAAGGTTTGTTAAATGGTGTTGTTGCGTGACTTTTTGGTCAGCCAATTAGTCTGCTGTGTGTGCCGCGGAACTGACGATTTCAACCAAAACTGTATCTACTGGATTCATCTTATTTGGATTCCGTTTCTCTTTTCTAATGTTTGCATCTCATTTCGTTTTTCTTCTGGTTCTCTGGAGTCCAGCTGACTTGGTATATGTTGGTTACTGTGTAAGGTCAAGTCTGGTGTGGAGTAGCCTCCTTATCAAATACCTGGTGGACATGTAGTGCGATGATTGCCTGACCGAACATCCTACGTACACATCGAACGAAACGAATATTCATACACAGTGGTAATAGAAGGAACTAAACTCGATGAAAGAGGTAACAAAGTAAGCGGTGGCTCACGTAAATCGCTTCCCAAATGAAGGAAAGGCGAAAAACCTTTATTGTTGAGAAAAAGAAGAGGAAGAGGAGGAGGAGATAGAAGAAGAAGATGGAGGAGAAGAAGAAGAAGAAGAAGAAGATGGAGGAGAAGAAGAAGAAGAAGAAGAAGATGAAGAAGAAGAAGAAGAAAAAGATGAAGAAGAAGAAGAAGAGGAGGCGGAAGAAGAAGAAGAAGAAGAAGAAGAAACTTAGCAAGAAAGATGAGTACTCTTCCGGGAGCATAATATCCTTTTATACAAGCCCTGGGACACCGAGGCCACGACAAAAATGAGATATTCCCCTCCCTCTCCGGCATTGATCTCCCTCACAGTGTATGTGAGGATAATTTGGGAGAGGAACCCGTGATAATGGTCTAATCCTGCCCAGCTGATGACACCACCACTGGGGATCATAATCACCCACTTACCACTGGGTCTGCTCCTCCACTGATGTTCTGCTTTATATTGGCACATTTGCCGCCATAATGTGGTCGATAATGGTGACCATTAAATGTCGACCAAATGTTGCTGCTGAATAGAGAGAAAATTTCACATCCGGGAAACACGCACGGGAGTTGGGGATTTAAGGTAAGAACTACAATGGCAATGCCAGTTATTTCGAAGCAAAATTTAATTTTCCTTTGCACTGTAAATAGCAGTCACCAGATGTACATGGAATCAAATACAATATATGATTATGTTCATCTAGAACAATTAAGTTGCAAAATTCTTCAAATCCATTATCAAGTAGAGATAAAATTGCTAATGAAATATTGCTGGAGGCATTTGTAAGAAAGAAAAGACGATGATAGAAGAAAGAAAGAAAGAAGAAACAGAAAACGGAGGATGAGGATGATGGAGGAGGAGGCCTGGTGGTCTGGGACAAGTTTAATGAGTTATGGAGAGTCACGAGAACTATGAGGCTTCAGAACTCAATGGGAACATGAGGTGGAAATCCTCATAAGAAAACCTAAAAGTGACAATGAAGGGAAAGTAAAAAGAAAAACAAATATAAATTGTCAGTAATCAAACTAATAATGACTTTGACGATGTCGAATTTTCTCAAAAGCAGGATGAAGAGAATCCTCGACGGATTTAATAATGAGACACAAAACTGGTCTGAGAAGGGGATTTTCCTCTCGAAACTGGAGGACAGTTTTAACAAAGACATTCTTAATCACTTTAGACGGGACAGCTAGAGAAAGCATACAAAAACAAGAGTGATCAGATCAGATACACAGTCTGTGAACCGGGCGCCCTAACAACCACCTGATCCAAAGACTGCTGACCTTCTCCCTTGTTGAGGTGGAACGCGCCACAAGGCTTCACCCGAGCGTGTCTACCATGGACATGAAAGGAGACTCTGCCACAGGAACACTAAAACCTTTCCAGGAAGTCTGTGAAAGGAGGGAGGGAGGGAATGCCTCCGGTGAGAGCTTGTTCTACTCTGCTTATTTTGCTTTTTTGACATGGATGTTGTTTTGTTCGCAAGTCCTCCTGCATTATGTATGGGAAACCTAATTAGAGAAAGAGGGACACAGTCTCTTCTTAAGCCTCCGCCAGTCTCTTCTCCCTGAAGGAAAAACATATGAAAAGGTGATAAAGAAAAGATGATAAAGAAATAGATCTCTGCCGGCTTCTTTAATCTCCACGATATGTCGGTCAGTTTTTTCAATTGCCTCAACTGCGCCGAAGAATTGCCATCTGAGACAACTTGTTAAGGTTGAGCGACTGTGTTCGTACTTGCTTGACTACTTCGTAAGAAGTGTTGTTTGTATCTCGCAGTATAGACTAACACAAGTGAGAAACACTGTGTATATAAAATGCCAGGAGGCTGCAACACTTGCCGTCATACACACGAATCGATTCAAGATTACCTTTCCGATGGACTCAAGGCGTCAGATTCTCGAAAGCCTTAAAGACCTTATAAAACTGTCAAATGACTCAAAAAGTAAAACCTGTAAACTGCTCATGGGACTAAGGAGAGGCAAATAAAGTTTGTCGTGGACTTCAGGTGAAGCATTTATCGTCTATTCTTAAAAGTATTTACAGCACTGTTTTCAAACACTCTAATCGGTTAATGACTCCATGCGTTAATCCTCTTGAAGAGAAAGTACTTTGCCTCATTCGAGGTGAAGCGTTGGCCCACGGGACTATAGCCATTGCTACGAGTGAAATCAGATGAATCAAGCCTTAAGTACCGTGTAAGATGGAGAATCTAGAATACCCGTATATCGGATCGTCTTTGAACCGGCAGATTTAATGAATGGTAGTCTCAAATCAAGGGTGACAGACGCCGAAAGATAAAGGAAAGATCCATTGTAGGTGAAATAAAGTAGCATGACGTAAAAGCAGTATCTAAGTGTATCTTGAGGGGGGGGGTTGAAATAATGGGTGTCAATAAATTACATTTACAAATCAAAGGACATACGCAATGAGTTTGTAAAAACACTTTATGGACACCACGTTCACATTCTCCTCTTCGCCATTAAGAGCTAGCTATACACAGTGAGACTGAAGGTAGCTTGAAGCTCTTGAATCTCATAGATTAATAAATACGACGTAAATGTAATCAGATAAATGAAAGAAATGGATCTATATAACAAGATACGTAAGTGATCATGACACAGGTCAAACATTCTTATTAGATGAAATCAACTGAGGAACGGAGATGCCTCGTGATCATAATGAACATCTTTATAGGTATTCCCACTCTGCTATTGTGAATGGTAAATCGTAAGCAGCTTATAGGAGATGGGGGGGAGAGGAGTTTTCACACAAATCACTGCCAAGGTAATCATTGTACTCATTATCATACGAAGATAATCAATGTATACCCAGCAAAAGCATACATGCTAAAGAAAATGCAAGTCATCATCATGCTCATATACATATGAGATTGCATATGATACATTTAATGAGAAAATGTTGATATACATATGAGATTGCATATGATACATTTAATGAGATAATTGTTATTCATACACCTAAGAGACTAACATTGGAATGTCGTATATCATGCGTCTGAAAAATAATTTATTATCACGTACAAGAGGAATCATAAATGTAATGATGATAAAGAATAGTTATTCATGGGCGTTCTTTTCTTTTTTCACCATATTTCACTTATTCATTGAACACTGGTGAATACTGACCAAAAACATTACAGATCTAAGTCTGTTGGGCTAAGCAGAGATCAGAGAGAAATAGATTTCACATTTCTCAAAAAAATGAGACTAAACTGCAGGATATGAACTGATACAAACAAGTCTGAAAGTTGTCAGCCTCCATTACAGAACTTCTGTCTGTGAGAAGCGTTTTTTTTCAATTTGAAAGTGAGCAATACACCCCCCCCCCCCGGAAAAAAAAAATAAATAAAACAAAAAATGAAATAAAATAAAATCCAGGTCGTCGTTATAAAGTCCATGACATAGAAGAGAGGTTCTTATGCACTGATGGGATCACAGCAAATGCAGAATAACTGACAAATGTTTAAAAATGAAAACTTTCCTCCTGTATATGAATTCCCGTGATAACTTTAGGTTTAGACTGTACACACACGTCAACTGTTAACAAGCTGATAGTCAAAACTGATTAATCAATCTGTAAAACATTATCACCTTATCATCTTTCATAACTATAATGGTTCAAATATTCTCTGGAATCACATTCTTTGCTTTCATATGTATAATTGTATGAATGTTGATTAAGCATAGATTAAACCTGAAAAATATCCAGATGTACTGGGAAAAAAAATACCCACCGAGAAGAACGAGAATGAAATACAGATATTTACATGATGTGCACAAATATAAACATAGTGTCTGCAGAAACTGTCATAAGGTTCCGCCCTGGACAATCCTTGACACAGACAACCATACGTGTACACACCCTAAGACAAGATTAATGCAACCACCACCACCACCATGACGACCAACCACTAACGACCTCACAAGAAAAGAATTAAGATATAGACGACATACCGAAGCCTGTGATAAAGCTAGAGATAAAGTATAATGCTTCTGTTTCCTTGAGGACCATCACGAATAAATAAGGCAACTGAAATAGGAAATGGTCATCTAATCTACATTGAGAATATGCAGAGTCGAGCATAATCACGCAAACGAACAAGGCTAGTACTTGAGAAACATCTGTACATTTATGTTTATTCCATGCTTGGAGAATATAGTGCAATAATCTATTTCGCCCTTGATTCCATATGAATCTTCAAGCACGTGATCCATGTCATTAAAAGCCAAGCTATCAAAAGTCAGTTAAAGCAAAGTACATTATTACACTTACTTTATATACACAGGATCACATGGAGTGTATCAGGTGCACAGGAAACTTACATGTCAGCTCTCACCTCTACACACCCTCCCGGAACACATGGAGTGTATCAGGTACACAGGAGCCTCACATCTCAACCCTCACATCCACACACACATGCAAAAAAAGACCAGGCTGAATATAACTCCTCAGAAATATTCACTCTCTATGCAGATGAACTTTCCTTAACTTTACCGAGAAAAGAAGGAAAAAATACATATATGAAAACGTCTATGCAATAAGCTAGAACCAAAAGGGCCACAGGCGTATGCAGCATTCTGGGTACTGAAATAAATACTGTTCTTAAATAAGGAGTTCAAGAGAAAATATGCATGGCGACCTAAAGCACTCACCAAATCTACAGACCGAATAAATTAGCAGAAAAAGATAATGTGATAAAATTGCTACAATTGTTGAAATTCACGATTCGATAAACATTCGAAACTTTACCCAAACAAAGACTCAAAAAAGAATGAAAAAATACTAAAAAAACAATCCGTTCAAAGAGTCCTATTGAAAATGAAATATGGAAGAACGTAACCACAAATAACCACGTGTGTGTATGTGTGTGTTTGTGTCTGTATATATATATATATATATATATATATATATATATATATATATATATATATATATATATATATATAT
>JAYMFT010164355.1:0-12362 GCA_038088735.1 Panulirus argus | reverse complement strand
ATATATATATATATATATATATATCCCAAGACAGGTATCCAATTTATCGACCAACAGATGGGTTGACTGGGCCTACTGCTGCAATTAGAATTTGAACAGTTGCCCTCGGGCGGTCGGGGGTGGGGTGAGGGTGGGGGGATCAGACCCAATTACTGTGGGGATGAGAAAAACCGGAAGCGGAGGTGAAGGGCTCTTGAAGGAATAGAGATGGAGAGAGAGAGAGAGGTGGGGGGGGGGGGGGGAAGATTGAGAGACAATAGGAAGACGTAAGACGTGTACACCCATATTAGAGGAAGCGCCGTAGAGAAAGGGGAAGGGAGTGTCAAGTGTGATTTAAAGAAAAAAAAGAACTTTTTTTCTCTCTCAGCTTGTTGGAACCTCCCTATATATATATATATATATATATATATAATTTCCTTAAAACTCATCGTCATCTCTACGCCCAGGTTCTCTGCCGGTGCGGAGACCAAGTCATTCATCTCCTCGATACAGTCGTAGCAACCAGCTCGACTCGGCAGAACCATCGCGAAAGAATGCCGGTGAGCGAAAATAAAGAGCGTTCATTAGGAGAGCGAAAAAGTGAGGAATGAGGACGAAGGTGAGATGAACAGGTGGGGTGAGTGGGGGAGGGAGGGAGGGAGGGAGGGAGGGAGCAGCTAGGCGGGAGGGAGTCCTTGCCAATCATGTATGAGGCATAAAACCCTACCTTTACCTTTCATCATTAAATTGATAGATGCTCCCGTAGCTGACGTCTAATTACCCAGTCCTCCACGCTACCTTGGAGCTACGAGCTCCAGCAGGGGGTTGGTTGGGGGGGGGGGACCTTCTACCACCACCACCACCATCATCATCACCACCACCACAACCACCACCACCACCACCACCACCACCGCTGACGAAGAGGACGACTACGACCACCGCCTCCTCTTCTTCCTCCTCGTCTTCGTCCTTTTGGGGATGTGGCGGGGGGGGGATTGCCACGTCGTTGCCATTGCAATCGGCTGGCTCTCTTCGTCATGAATGTCGTTGTTAGCAATCGTTCTATGTCGTTGCTATCGCCGTTCGCTGGCTTTATTTGTCGGTGTTACTGCTTTCTGGTTTCGTTTTCTTTGTCGTTCGTGAGCAGGTTCCCCCGATGTCATTTTCTTCTTTTCATTCCACCGCCGCTTATTTCGTGTTTAGTCATTTCCACTTTCCTGCCATCAGTTGTATAATAAAATTTATCTGTCGTTCCGTTCATTGTTATTGGATTAGCCGCGGTGGGTGGCGCTGTTCCTGGTGTTGCTGTTTGTCGCTGGTGTCGTTGTTAGTGGGCTTCCTTTGTCGCTACGGTCATTACCAGTGGGCGTTCCTCATCCTATTTGTCATTTTCATAGCGCTTTCTCCCTCGCCGCCGCTGTCGCTCTCATCTGCTTTGAGTGTTTTCTCTCTCTCTCTCTCTTTTTAATCTCAAACGTTCTTAGTGATTCTTAGTTCTTAGAGATTCCATGGTTTTGCAGTTCATGGTCTTTGAGATTCTTTGTTTGAGAGACTGTAGAGTGTAATCCATTCTACATGCGTAACAGTTATGTATAAAGTTCTCAGTGGATATGCACAGGTTTAGGGGTTCTCCTAACTACAGGGTTCTCTTTAAGAAAACCGAGGTTCATAGTGTTGGAGGGATTCTTTGTACTCTTCCATAAATCAAATATTCTTTTATCTGTTAGAACCTCTTTTTCAGATACATGTACCTCTTCTGGCATATTGGCGCTCACCACCCCTGTTGATCCTCCTTCCGTCCGTCATAGCATATAACGCCGTGGGCTCGACGCTCGATCCTTGAGCACGACGGTACGACACCAAAGGTTCTGATGGCCATGGCCTGCATCTCGACCCTAAAGGCCAGGTAGGGGCAGGCCATCACGTACCTAAGGATTGTACCGTCGTGCTCGAGGTGTCGCAACGAAACATCGCACTCAAGGATCGTATCGTCGTACTCACAGGGTTTCCTCCTGGTTCTTCTCCCCCGTTCCTCTCTTCTCACGGTGTAATACGCACCTCCCCCACCCAGGTCCTCTTCTTGCTGTTCAAGTCATGCTTGGTCGGCTCCCCTCACTTCCTCCCGTATGTCACAGTATGCACAAATTCCTCCCCCGTACCCGCCGCACACGCTGTATCTTTACCGCCCCCATCATAATAGTAATCAGCACTATTTCCTGTACTTCTTCTCGTCAGTGCAATGTTATGAACGTTTAGGAACTTGTATGTTATTTTCGATCGTCTACATGTAAATATATATAAGTGTGCATGTTTGTAAACCTTACATGTGCCCTACACTACGTGGTTTCACGGGCTCGAACAATACTATTCAGGGCAAAACCAAACTTCGCTAGAGATGGGTTCTAGGTATTCACCTGCGTGTATCATGCACAACCCTGGCTGGTCTGGTACACCTTGCGGGAAACTGTCCGGTTCCTTTAGGAAAAAGCCGCAGAGTTTTCCCGAGGTGTTTTATGCAATATCCTGTTGAAGGTTGAGCAGACGCTGGCTCCTGACAATGGCTATATATTCCGTAATGCTTCCTGCTGCCACTTTGCTCATCACTGGATTTAGTTATTCTTTTCAGTCTATCATTCCATCGATGAATTACATCCGTATTGCAGGTTTTAGAGAAGGGTTTAGGCCTGCCTTAGGGACTCACTCGTTTTTTTACTGTATCACTGTGGTCGGTACAGAACCTTCACACATTCGCTAGCTCCGCAGTCTCTCTGGTTTTATATGGTGGCGTCAGCATAGAGCAGTACGTCGGCCGGGAGGGAACACAAGTGTTCTGAATAGGGTCGTTATGTCTAGCTTCACTGGGTTTTGAAATTCTCCGAGTCCTTAGACAGTTCCCTTTGTTATGTTCCCCAAAGATGAGGTCATTCAACGTGTTTTAGATCCTTGATGCATCTCTTGGCGTGTTAACATCAGTCCTGTTTCCGTTTAGTATTAGGCTTGTAGTTTGATTTCTTTGTTCCCGTCTTAGCGAAGAAGTAGGAGTTAAACCCTTGAGCTTCATCTTGTTCTCTTTGGTTCACTGGAAGGCTTGATTATATCTAAAAGACTCTCAGTGCCTTGGGATGGCGATATTGCCATTATGGTATGGGCAAAGGATGACTCGTAGCTCTGTCGAAGATTGATTGTCAGTGTGAGATGTGAATAGATTTTGAAAATATTGCTGTGGATTTCGAAGTTAATTGTTATTACTCCTTCGTCTAACATATGGTCCATCTCCTCAGGGTTCACGTCTGTCAAAATTCCCTCACGCAGTCTGTACGAATGTTATCAACACCATCCTTCTATTTTCTTTTCCTTTTTCTTTCATTTTCTTCCATGATCATAATGCCTGAGCCGTTGTGAAAGACGCTAACTAGATCTGTCCTGTCCCGAACTGTGAAGACTGTCTGATTCTGATTACCCGACCACTTGTTTTTATCTTTAAACGGTGTGTCATGATGCCTCATGACGCACGAGGCTAGTGCAACTGGCCTGCGGTTTCTTGGAACCGCTTCCCTCCTTATCTACATCGAGGAGTTATGTCATCAATTCTAACACTCCTCGGGATGATGCAAGTGTTGAAGCTTTCTCCACAGAATATCGAATGCCTTTTTTTCTTAACATGTTTCTCGTGGGCAGAGCACCTGGTGGAAGTTCTGGGCCGTGGAGCAGAATTCAGAAGCATATGGACTGACGTTTTTCGAGGTGAGATCGAGCAAAAAGGTGACGTTTTCTGGTTTTATCTTTATGGGAGTATTGTCATTGAAGGGTTCGTCTTGTAGACGTCTGTTCCTGAGGGGCGTTCGTCGGCTAACGAGACACAGATTCGTACTGCTTTCTCGAAAATTTGCATATTTATCTACTTTCATCAGAATATGAACCTTCCTTTGTACGAAGGAGGTTAGTACGATTATTTTCTCTCGGCAAAAAGGAACGTGGTTCTTTCCTACTTCTCATGCAGTCCTTTGTTATTCACAGATTTGATAAGTAAGATCTTTTGGAAATTATTTTGATAGCTTTTTTTATTTCACTTTCTATAATTTTCCTTCGAGGGTGAGTATTGGGTCGACTGGGGAGGACTGCCTCGCGTTTCCTTCCTTTGTACAGAGCTTGGCGTTCTCTTTCCTAAGTTCGTTTTACCCTATTGTCTTCGGTGCACACTGAGAATGTTTATGAGTTCTTTTCTCCGTTGTCCGTTGTGGGAACTTGTGGTAACTCGTCTCAGGGAATGATTGAAACCGCTTTGTTAGTTCCTTTGTAATTTAATTGCAGATGTTGTTGAATTTAAATCTGTTGAGCCATCCCCCTCTCACGATGGTTAGTGCTTGGGTGCGTGTGGGATTTAAGTTTTATAGTGTTTCTGGTCTTAGTGTGGGTGATATGAGTATGTTATTTTGTTGACAGTTACGATGACGAGTCAGTTCTCTCCGATGTTTGTGAATGATTTCAAACATTCGGTAGAAAGACGTAGACAGGAGAAGTTTCGATGGTGTGAAAGAGATGTATGGAACAGCAAGTTTCATTTCGTCTGGCAAGGGTTCTGGCCTCTTGAGCATCCTTCCAGTGGTGAACCATTTCACAAAGCAGGGTTCATTTTAAAGCTTCTCTATAAAGATGGTGGAAGGTAGGAATGTTACCACTGCAAAGAACTGTTTGGAAAGTGTACTGACAATGAGGACAGGGGAATGGGATGTGAATGAGGAGGATTAATAAACATTCATGGGCCCTACCTGAACCGGAGACTGCACACATGCGCACTCTCTTAAACAGCCACTCCTGAGCTTTCACACGTATGTAACAGTAAACACCCAACATGTACGTGTGTGCACACACACACACACACACACACACACACGCAACAAGCCACCGTTGCGTGCGAAGCACCATCGGAAACCTCTTCTTGTGAGAGATTTTTATATATCATTGTGAGGTGTTTTAATGCCCGACCAGAGGATGTGCGCGACAGCCGTCAAGCTGGTGTATTTGTTATTATTGTCATTATTATTTTTTGTCGCGAGTTTGACGTGCGTGTCCCACTCTTCTGAGGAGTTTATTATAGAGTTCCCTGACGTCGTAATATTGTGTAGGACGGTGGGGTTTGGTATGTGATTTTGATGCATTTTGTTGCCGGCGTCGCTTGGTTGGTTGGTTGGTTGGTTGAGCTACCGGTGGGTTGAGGAAGGCGTTGGGAGAGACGGGAAGAAGAACGTTAACTTTACTCCCTCATCACTCGTCACGTGACGCCACCAGAGGGTCGTGTAACTGCGGACTGCTGGTTAGTCCTCAAGCCCTTGATAATTACCAGAGGAACGGGAAGATCCATATAGGCCTTGTGTAGGTATTTGACGTCTGTGTTGTTATTTGACGTGTAGAGCTACCATCAGATTATGATTATAGTAATTAGATAGTGAAAAGATACAGAGTGTGTCTGTGAGAGGGGAAAGGAATATTCCCGGTAATTAATTAATGATGGTGGTTAACAATGAGGTCGTTCATTAGGACCAGTGGGAAGTCCTTGGTCAGAGGGACGCGGGTCGGCGTCATTCTAAGGCCTTTGCATGCGTAGTAGGGCGTCCGATCAGTCGCGTTACGCCCGAAGGTCATCCACGCCAGTCGCTCACCCACACTCCCACGCCTCCCCCTTCATCCACACCCTCGCAGACCACGACGGCTGTGTGTGCTTGTAACGACCACCACGCCATCACGACATGGTCTGGCTTTCTCCACACCCAAGGCTGTCGTTCAGTCCTACACGCCCTCGTTCGTGGGAAACCCACAGTGTCAGGATTAGGACGCCGTCTCCTTCCACCCACAACTACTGTCCACCCATAACTACCGTCCACCTAACCTAGGTATTTTTGACACGTTCACCCGTGAGCGTACACACCTGACGTTCAAGAACACGTCCACAGCTCACGTTCAGCTACGAATGTCGTTTTACAACCTCTCCCCCACCCCCCACCCCCTTTACACCCAGGGCTTGCTGTCTGGCTGGCTAGCGGCTGACTCAACGTAACACACACGCACCTTCCATCGGGGGTGTCGTTCAGACAAACACGGCGGCCGTCGTCCAGCCACACGTCCACGACAAATAAGAGTTTTAATTATGTAGGCAGCAGACACGAGGAACAAAGCAAATATATTCTCTGTAGATGACTTCCGGCCGGCAGCGGCGGCGGCAACGGCGGCAGCGGCCAGTTCACAACGGAGGGACTGCTGGCGATCCGGCAAAAGTTGTGTCGGGTCCCGGAAGCGCTCGGCGGCGGCGGCGGTCGCTCCAGGTGCCATCGGTAATATTTGATTTTCGTTCAGTGTCCAGGCGGAAATTGCTACATCAAATTCGTTTCGGGCTCTTCTTTTGATAGATTTCTGATTTTCCTGGTTTTTGCGTTTTGCGTTTAATCTCCAGATGAGGCGATGAGGGGGGAGAGAGAGTGAGTGAGAGAGAGAGAGAGGAGCACGGGCGCGCTTGTGTGTGTGTGTGTGAGTGAGTGTTCCGTTTAATGAATGGGGAGAGATTGTTGTGTTGGGAGCCTCTTATCTGACGCTCAGGAAATTTGAAACGCCAGCGGACATCGTTGCCCAGCATGAAACCAGTGTATTGGCCCTTTTTTTTTTCTTTTTTTTTCCTATGATGATCGTTTTGTGTGTGTGCCGCTTTATAGAACCAACCACCTCGGGGGGTGGAGGGGGGGAGGGGTGTTTCTGCAGCCTGGTTTTAGGGAAATCACTGTTAACAGAAATAATACAAATCTCTATCCGCCAACTGTTGCCGTTGAAGATTGGCCCAAAAGTGCCGTGAGGGACGGATGATCGCCGACAATCTGGATCACACACGCCACAGCTCGCTGTAAACGGCACACATGGTAGAGCTCCTCACGAACGACCCAGACACGCACAAATGCACGCGCGAGTAGAATAAGGGCACGTGCAAACGCTCCTCGACTTCTAACAGCGTAATTACCCACGAAGGCAGCAGACTGACCAGTAATTAGCCATCATTCGCGCGAGGCATATGGCGGAGCGCATGCGTAATGAGGGCGCATCATGGAAATGGTTATTAAAATGTACCAAGTGCGTTGCCTCCTGTGACTTAGAGGTGGGAGTGGTGAGGGGAAGGGAAGGTGGTGGTGGTGGTGATGGTGGGAAGGAAAGCGGGGAGATGGGGTGGGTAAGGCGGTGGTGGTGGTGGTGGTAGCGGTGAGGAACGTAAGGCGTTGGTTGCATATTTGATCACTATCAGCGGGTTTCTTGGTGATGGTGATGGTGGTGGTGGTGATTATCTTACCGTTGGTGGTATCGTTACGTTGGTCACTGTTGGTGGCTTTGGCGATAAAAAAAAAAGGTGGTGTTGGTGGTGGTGGTGACAGATATTCATTTGCGTCGTAACTTGATACTGCCGCCGATATGACCAGTAACGTTAGGTGGTGCAAAACAGTGGCGTCCACTTTGGGCAACGGACGCACAAACATTTACAGAAACAAATCGGGCCAGTTCACCTGGGAGTGAGCAACTACAGTCCGTGTATTACCCGAGTAGAACAGACGCAAGAAAAAGCCCAGCCAACTGTTGTTGCCAACGCATCCGTCCAGAAAACAACAACAATAAATATTGCAAAGCCAACGGGAAACGGAGAGGAACCAACCCACAAATGATCCGAGACTTTCCAAAACTATACCGATCGTCTCGACTAAAGACAGGCCAAATGAACAGATACGAACGTAAGATTGAAAGGACACTTGGTTCACAGCCAGCGGGAATCCTGCGAGCACTACTGAACAGAACCACAGAACCAATATATGGTAATGCACAACCGAAGAAAATGTATTGAAAGAGAAACATACGCCTTTTATAAGAGAAAACGTAGTACTAACTAAGAAGAGGGGAATGTGAAAAAAAAAACATCATAATGTTGAACGTGTGAAACCAACATAGACGAACGGGAGCCACGACCGTTTCCTATAAATAACAGGAAGGAATGTGTAACTATCAGGAATTGGCAGAGTGGAACGTACCAGCTCGAGAAAACAAGAGAGAGGAACGGCTACCCAGAGGCAGCTACTTGCCATGCAACGCGCGCCAGCCCGAACAAAAGACCAACAGAAAATGGGTTGCAGGTGTCGGCGGCGACGAGCCCAGTCAGCTGTTGCTCACGGAGTCATCTGCTAAACAAATTTTTGTGGGTTTCCTGAGAATGACGTGGAATAAGACCCGCTGTCTTGACTTGGCTCAGTTCTGGGTGGAGGGGGGTCAGTGGAACTTACAGCTCGTGGGGGGGGGGGGGGGGGGAAGTCGCTGTGAGGGTACTAGTCGCTGAATAGTCAGTCAGTCAGTCAGTCAGTCGTTTGCTGTTGTTATTGTAAGTGATGATGTCATGAAAGTCGTCATAACAGCAGTAAAGGTATTATTAGTAATAGTTACAGTACTCGCTGTAATTTTGCCTTGTTAGGGGTGTTGATGACGGCGTCGGTGGGTTTGCTAATGGTAGTAATCAGCGCGCGTATGGTTGTATTAACGGTAGTTATGGTAGTCGCCGATAGCTCCCGTAATGATGGTGGTGGTTAGAGTGCGAGTCGTAATTGTTAACCGAGGTGCCGTTGGCGGCGTCAGTGATGATGACAACAGTCCATATAACCCAGAGGCGAGAGTTATTATTTTGAGTTGATTGCTGCAGGTAACGCGATTCCCGTGTTTGCATTCTCCGGGCGGACGAGGTAGAAAAACGCCATCTCGCGCGCGTACGCGCACGGAATGCAACACATGTAAATACATACAGACAGACATGCGTATTTCTCTCTATACACGCACGCACGCATGGCTACTTGCACACCCACAAAACATACATAGACGACTACGAACACGCATCACGCATACTCACACACACACACACACACACACACGTATCAAAGACAGGTTGACGTTGCATCCTCTCACGTTAACGTAATATCAGTAAACATGAAATACGAATCATGTCAATCTTGGTGTGTTTTGATGGGCATCAGAGGGGCTGACCGCCGCCGCCCGCCGCCCGACCAACCATCATCAACCCACGGGGGGCGTCCGACCCCTCCCCACCCCCCACACGACACACGCGGGGGATGGGGGGGGGGAGGTTGGCTGGAGAAGACAAGACCTCTCTGCCTCCCCTCGTTGGCCGGGTGACAGCTGTCCACCCGATAGGTCACGAAGAGTCGGCCAGCCCCGCATGCTACGTCAGCCTCGTTGTTAAGAGTTTTATGGCGATTTCCTAACTACCCGTTACGAGGCGAGCCTGAATGACGACGAGACGGTGCATCATCTCATTCGTAAGTATTAACGAGACGAATTTTTTTGGGATGGGTTGTTGACAGGTATCGAAGGAGAGGCGAGGGTTTATAAATCTCTTTGGCGTTGCCGGACTCCGCCTGCTTGAAGCGAGGTTACAACCGCGAGTGAAAAGTCACCTTTGGCGAGGCTGTATCATCATCGTCGTCAGGTGGCGAAACGGAACACAGTCTTGTCAAAGAACTCCTCGCTTCAAAGGAGTCCAACCTGTCCTTGTTAATGAGTGTATCGCAGCCTCGGAGCTGCAGGAGCCCCCGGAAATAAAGAAAGGGAGGGTAGGGTGTCCTGGGTAACACCAGGATCCTTTCAGAAAAAAGTCCTGGGGTAATTGTGAATAAATAAATCTAGTTAATCATAAGATTTATTAATGAATATGGTAAATAATAAACAAAATTGTAACATCATCATTTGTCCCTGTATTGATCCTTATCTGTACCTGTATCCGTTGACGGTACCCTCTGTAGATGGTGGTATAGATAGGACCTCACATGCTCAAACCTCAGAAAATTAGTAAGATGCATCCCACAGTCACGCTGCCGTTCCATTAGAGGCATAGAAACAAAAAGCAGCGTTACAGTGGTTCTCCAGAATCAGTAAAGTCAAGTCTTAATTACCAGCGACATAAATTCAGTGAAGCGAGCGACCAAGAGCTGACAAAAAGTGAGTGAAGGGCCATATGCTGCTGGCGACAACTCGCTTCCCAAACTAACACGTTAGCACCGCGACGTAGCCTCCCCGCCCCACATGTCGCCTTGCGGGCTGGTTTCCTCTCTCTCTCTTTCTCTCTCTCTTTTAGCTCGCGTGCTTTTTTCCCTCACGTTGTGTTCTTCTGATGATGTGTTTTGCTGTGTTCTTACGCATTTTTCTTTTTCTTCTCCAGTTGGGAGTTTAGGAGTGGAACATAATGGGGTTGGACGGTGGGGAAACCTTCTTAAGCCAGCTTTTTGAGTGTTGTAGATGTATGATGATGACTTAGTAACGGATGGGATTGGTCTGTTCAGTATGCATTATTAGTGCCGTATCCATATAACCTTCTAGGTATAGCTGGGCCCGCATGAGTGAAGAAGCTGCTCTGTGTTGCAGGAAGGTTTGGCTCAGCCCGGTTCAAGTTACAGTAGCTTTGATCTCGAGAGGGAAGGAAATCCCGTGCATACCCCTGTGAGGTGCCATCATTACGTTTGTACCAGTTTGAACTGGCTTGTAGCTTAGGATGAGAGCTGTTCAGTGGCTTTAATGACGGTGATTTTCTTTGTTTTTTTTTTTTATGTTAGCCGAGACGTAGGAATGGATGAACAGCTGGGTTGCCTGTGGACCGACTGCCGCAACCCTCACGGGGACCAAGGGTGTTCGTATGCAGGCAGTGTGTATTTCCTCCGTCGCCCTTCTCCTCCTTCGTCGTTCTTGTGTCTCCCCGACCTATGCCAGTCGCCATGTTTAGCGCGTCGTCCACACTCGTTCGACGCCCTTTTCTCGTCGCCTAGTAGTCCGTTTGTTCTTGTCGTCTAGTGTTCTTTTTTCCACGTGTTCTTGTTTGGTGTTCTTTGTCAGTCAATTTTATTTTGGTTGTCGATATTTCATTACCTTGTCGCTACGATTATTTCCTCGTTATATGTTTTTTTTGGTGTCGTGTTGTTCAGATTCTTTCCATCTCAAGTTATTGTCGTTCCCTTGGTCGTCGTGTTCTTCCTCCACCGTGCGTCTTTTCTTTTTTTATATAGTTACGTTGTTCTCCTGTCGTTTTGGATCATCGTCTTTCCTCTGCGTTCCCACCTGTGCCCCACACGCTTGTCCGTCCCTCCGCTCCCTTCTGTCTCCTCCACCTGCTCCAGCCTGTCTCCCTGTTCGTCTGTCTGTCTGACTTTCTCTCTCTCTCTCTCTCTCTCTCTCTCTCGTGGCCACGCTAACCATAGCAGTGATCCGCAAACAGCCGCAGCTTTCATTATCCTCGGACTTAGTGGGGGGAAAAGATATAATAGACGATACTGCTGGTGTTGATTTGAAACTGACACGTCACATACTTCCTCCTCCTCCTCCTCCTTTTATATCTGGTTCTGTATCTCATCGTCGTCTTCGTCGTCGTCGTCGTCTTCCTCCTCCTCCTCCTCCTCCTCGCCCCAGCAGACTCCAGGCTTCATTACGTTAGCTGGCAACATATGCGATCATCCATCGCCTTGGCCGGTGTCTTAGAAGTTTCACGTCTCGTACTGCCAATATTTTATGTCTCGTGTAATATGTGATCTTAAAGGATTATTAAACCCCCCCCCCTCGGCATGACGACACGACCCTCTGAGCACGACGGGACGAACCTTGAGCACGACAGTACGACCCTTGAGCATCGACTGTACGACCTTGGGTATGATAAGTGGTCGTCCTTGACCAAGTACTGAAGGATCAGGTCAAAGGCTACTCCATCATTACCAGGGGGTCTTACCGTCATAGTCAAGGAGTTAAATTCCTTGTTTTTAATTCAATTTTTTTTTTCTCCTTATTCTAAAAGTTGTTTGGATTTAGATATGATTTTTTTGTTTATTAAAACCAGATTTACACAAAAGCTCTTCAGGTTTTGATGGCCCCGATCTCCCAGAGGGGCAGCACACTACGAGGACACTACAGGGAAACAAATGAGGATACAACCACGAATTACGAGCCGGAGAGAACCGTGACCGTATCATAGAGCAATTGAGACAGTAACCGTGACCGCGTATGAATGACGAGGTTTTTAGATAACAGCGTTGCCTTACGCGTACGAGACCGGACCGTACGAGTCGCCCCTGTTCTTACACGATTGTGTGGTGTGAGTTATGCAGCCGTAGGTACAATGGTGGCTGTATACTTGCATTACCTTATGTGGTCAGGAATGACGGACTGACCGGCCGGGGGCCACAGCCAGCCTCGTTAAGGCATCTTCCTATTGAGACAGTGCATTTGTCACCTGCTCGTGTCAAAAAGCATAGGGTCCGTATATTCGAATCTCTCTCTCTCTCTCTCTCTCTCTCTCTCTCTCTCTCACTCTCTCTCTC
>JAYMFT010164354.1:0-26375 GCA_038088735.1 Panulirus argus | reverse complement strand
GATGAATTCAGTAGATCTGGCTATCAACTGACATGTGCGTAAAGTTGAATCACGATATCAAAGGACAGTGAAGGCTGGTTTATGTCATCAGGATGGAATTCTCTTTCAAATGATTTATATATGACATTTCTTTTCCCACAGGGAACATAAAAGACATCTCGTGGGCGGGAGAAGTTCCAGATTACCTTAATATTTTCCTCTTTCAAAGAATTGATAGATTTATGAATCATACATATGGGTTTGTCCCCTAATGTCACTAATTAACCCTATATTTGGGTGAGAAGGAGGATAGGCTGCAACCAAAACCCCAGAGGGTCATAATGGAGTTCCATCTTAGCCCTAGTCATGGCCCTACCCGCCTAGAAACCTACCTATGACCCTCACAACACTTTCACTTTCCTCTACCCTCAAGCACGGCTTTGCCTCCCACATCCCTAAACACTCCATAACCCTACCCAAGGTGATTCCACATCTAGCAGTTGAATAATTATCAAGCAATGGCTATTTATCATTTATGATTATTCTTTTAGTAAAAGCCATTTATTTATGAATAATTATTAACTATTTGGGTCAAAGTAACACCCATACAACGATGAATCAGTGGCGATATTTGAGGACTGGTGCGGTCTCACTCCTTCCATCTCACGAGTCGATACTCTCGGGCACACGCGAGCAAAAGAAATATAACTTCTTTGTTACTTTTTTGAAAGAGAAGTTAACACCACATAGAGTGAGGTCCTTGTGGCTATTACTAACAACATGGACATAATGAGGAAAACTCAGACCAGTGGAAGTTTGGAAGTTGGTTGAAATGAAAGCTTCGAAGCATATTTGATTAATCCGTAAGTTCACACCACGAAAAGAGAGGGCTCATACCTCTCACTGTCTTTACCATCTTCGTGACCCTTGCCTGCTGACAGATACCTAGCTAAAACAAATCAGTTTTTATAAATCTATATGAATGTATATTACTCTACTATCATTTACACAGTGGCATTTATATATACTTGAAATGATAAAGATATCACAATGCTAATTGGTCAAAACTATGAATAATCATACTGTTTGTTTCTCTCTTTGAGTATGCATTCTGACTATATCATTTAGAGGAAACTTGAGCGAGTATCGACTCAGGTTCTCGCATCCATTACGATACTCAGAAACAAAATGTTTATCAAAACCTAAGAATTCTAATTGAAGTTGCTACTTGAGTCTAATTTATATTAATAAGTTTTCATAAGGCTAGTCAGTTCACCATATTTTTATTTTTAAGTTACGATGTAGCTCCTTAAATTACCAGAGAATGTCGCTTGTCTGAAACTTCTCAAGTAACACTTTTAAAAATTCAAACATTGATTTCACTGGTGGCAAAAAAAATCAAAATAAACATGATTAATTCTTATCTGAAAATACATGTAAACAGTTGGTGACTGATACTTAGAAATATCGACAAGCCATGAAAAACGTGCTTTTGTAACTAAATTCCTATACTACTTTTTCTAAAATAACGAAGTGCATTCTCTTGACATCTATTCACACCAGATAGAATCAGCATTTTATATGACATTAAAATGATTTACTTTTACTCTCAACCAGTAGTTGATTTCAGGAGTATTTTCTTACTAAAGTGACTGAACAATGGTATAGGTAGCCACATATGGCATAAAAAGATATTCCTCAAGTGATTTAGGTGAATTCAGTAGATCTGACTTTAACTGACATGTGCGTAAAGTTGATCCACGATATCAAAGGACAGTGAAGGATGGTTTATGCCATCAAGATGCACTTTTCTTCCAAAAGATTTATATATAATATTCCCATTCCCAGAGGCAACATAAAAGACATTTCGTGGTCAGGGGAAGAACCAGATAAACTAAATATTTTCCGCTTTAAATGAATTGATAGATTAATTGATCTCACATAGGGCTTTGTCCCCTAAGGTCACTAATTAACCCTATGATTGCGTGAAAAGGTGGAGAGGCGGTTCCAAAATCCCTCCAGAATTATAATGGCGTTCCATCTTGGTCCGAGTCATGAACCTAACCGGCTAGGAAAATGCCTGTGAACCTCAAAACACTTTCACTTTCCTCTACCTTCATTCACGGCTTTGCCTTCCACCTCCCTTACCACTCCACCAACTCTGCTCATGGTGATTCCACCTCTAGTACGTGAATGATATTCAAGTATTGGCTGTTTATCATTTATGATTATCCTTTTAATAAAACTCATTCATTCTTGAATATTTTTTCCCTATTTAGGTCAAGGTAACACTCACAACACGATGAATCACTGGCGTCATCGGAAGACTGGCGCGGTCTCATGGCTTCGATCTCACAAGTCGATACTCTCGGGTCACACGCCAGCGAAAGGAATATAATTTCTTTCGTACTTTTCGAAACAGAAGTGAACACTGCATATAGTGGAGCCTTTCTGGATATTATTAAGAACCTTAACATGATGAGGAAAGCTCAGACCAGTGGAAGTTTAAAAGTTCCTTGACATGAAAGCTTCGAAAAAGAGTCGATTCCTCCCTCACGGAAAGATAGGGCTGATAACGCTCATTGTCTTTACCCATTTCTTCAGGTGTTAAAGATAATTCTAAGACCACATACACTCTTTCTTTGCATGTGGTCCTTGCCTGCTGACATATAGCTACCCATAACAAACTCAATTTGCATAAGTCTATATGAATGTATATTACTCTATTATCATATTCACAGTGGTATTTATATTTACCTGAAATGATAAAGATATCAAAATGCCATTTGGTCAAATCTATAATTAATTTACTATATGTTTCTCTCTTTGAATAAGTATTTCGACTATATCATTTATAGAAAATATGAGCGAGTTTCGACTCAGATTCTCTCATCTATTTATATAATCCGTAACAAAGAGTTTATCAAAATCTAAGAATTCTAACTTAATTCATTATTTAATTCATATCAATAAGTTTTGATGTGGTTCCTCAAAATACCAGAGAATGTCATTTGTCTGTAACTTCTCAGGTATGACTTTTAAAAATTGAAATACTGAGTTCACTGTTTACAAAGAAAACGAAATTAAATATCGAATGATATTTTATAAATTCTAATCTGAGAATATATATATATACAGCTGATGAGTGATAATTGAAAATATTAAAAAGCCATGAAAAACGTTACTTTGTAACTAGATTCCAATAATATCTTTTCCAAAATGCAAAAGTGCATTCTCATGCCATATCTTGACTCCAGAAAGATTCAGCATTGCAAATGACATGAAAATGATCAAGTTTTCCTTCTATTCTCAGCCAGTAGTTGAATTCAGGAATGTCTTTTTTCTAAAATGACTGAACAGTTAAATAGGGAGCCAAATATGGCATGAAAAGACATCTTTCAAAAGATTTAGATGAATTCAGTAGATCTGGTTCTCAAGTGACATGTACATAAAGTTGAATCATGTTGTCAAATGGCGGTAAAGGCTGATTTATGCCATCAGATTTTAATTCTCTTCCAAATGATTTATATATAATTCTCCACTTCCCACAGGTAACATAAAAGACATTTTGTGGACAGAGGAAGTTCCAGATAGCCTTAATATTTTCCTCTCTCTAAGAACTGTTAGATTTATGAATCTTACATAGGGCTTTGTCCCCTAATGTCACCAATTAACGCTCTGTTTGGGTGAGATGGAGGATAGGCGGCAACCAAAACCCAGAGGGTCATAATGGAGTTCCATCTTAGCAAAAGTCATGGCCCTACCCGCCTAGAACCCTGCGTATGACCCTCAAAACACTTTCACTTTCCTCTACCCTGAAGCAAAGCTTAGCTTCCCACTTCCCTCAGCACTCCATCAAAGCTGCCCATGGCTATTCTACCTCTAGCAGTTTAATAATTATCAAGCAATGGCTATTTATCATTTATGATTTTTCTTTTAATAAAAACCATTTATTTATGAATTTTCATTATCTATTTGGGTCAAAGTAACACCCATACAACGATGTTTCAGTGGCATCATTGGAGGACTGGCGCGGTCTCACGGCTTCGAGCTCACCAGTCGATATTCACGGGCACGAGTGAGCAAAAGGAATATAACATCTTTGTTACTTTATTGAAAGAGAAGTTAACACCACATATAGTGAGGTCTTTGTGAATTTTACTAACAACCTGGACATGATGAGAAAAACTCACACCAGTGGAAGTTTAGAAGTTAATTGATTTGAAAGCTTCGAAGCAGATTCGATTCCTCCCTGAGTTCAGACCACGGAAAGAAAGGATTGATAACACTCACTGTCTTTACCACCTTCGTCAGGTGTTAAGGATAATTCTAAGACAACCTACACTCTCACTATGTATGTGGCCCTTGCCTGCTGACAGATACCCAGCCATAACAAATTCACTTAATATAATTCTGTATGAATGGTATTATTCTACTATCATTTCTACAATGGCATTTATATATACTTGAAATGATAAAGATATCACAGTGCTAATTGGTCAAAACTATGAATAATTATACTGTTTGTTACTCTCTTTGAAAATTCGTTTTGACTATATCATTTATGGGAAATGTAAGCAAGTATCGACTGAGAGTGTCACATCCATTACGATACTCAGAAACAAAATGTTTATCATGACCTAAGAATTCTAAATCAAGTTGCTACTTAAGTCAAATTTATATCAGCAAGCTTTCATAAGGCTAATTAGTTCACCTGAGAATTTTGCGTTTCTATCATTTATGTCAATCATGTGAAATAAGTTTGTTTCGAGTCTTTATTTAAGTCATATTTATATCAATAAGTTTCGATGTAGCTCCTTAAATTACCAGAGAATGTCTCTTGTCTGAAACTTCTCAAGTAACACTTAAAAATTCAAACATTGAGTTCACTGGTGGCAAAGAAAATCAAAATAAACATATTTAATTCGTATCTGAAAATACATGTATATAGTTGATGATTGATACTTAGAAATATCGAAAAGCCATGAAAAACGTGATTTTGTAACTAAATTCAAATACTATAGTTTACAAAACACCAAAGTGCATTCTCATAACATTTGTTGACACCAGAAAGAATCGGCATTGTATATGACATTAAAATGATTAACATTTACTTTTACTCTTTGTTAGTAGTTGATTCCAGGATTATTTTCTTACTAAAATGACTAAACAATGATCAAGATAGCCAAATATGGCATGGAAAAATATTTCTCAAGTGATTTAGATGAATTCAGTAGATCTGGCTACAAAATGGCATGTGCGTAAATTTGAATCACGATATCAAAGGACAGTGAAGGCTGGTCTATGCCATCAGGTTGCATTTCTCTTCCAAATGATTTATATATAATATTCCTTTTCCCACAGGCAACATAAAAGACATTTCGTGGTCAGGGAAAGTACCAGATGAACTTAATATTTTCCTTTTAAATGAATTGATAGATTAATGGATTTCACATAGGGCTTTGTCCCCTAAGGTCACCAGTTAACGCTATACTTGCGTGAAAAGGAGGATAGGCGGCTCCAAAATCCCCCCAGAATGGTAATGGCGTTCCATCTTGTTCCGAGTTATGAACCTACTCAACTAGAAAAATGCCTATGAACCTCAGAACACTTTCACTTTACCCTCAAACACGGCTTTGCCTCCCACCTCCATCACCACTCCACCAACTCTTCCCATGGCGATTCCACCACTAGCAGTTGAATAATTATCAAGTAATAGCTGTTTGTCATTTATGATTATCCTTTTAATAAAAGCCATTAATTCTGAATATTTATTACCTCCCTGGGTGAAGGTAACACCCATACCACGATGAATCAGTGGCGTCACTGGAAGACTGGCGCAGTCTCACGACTTGGAACTCACGAGTCGGTACTCTCGGGTCACATGCCAACAAAAGCAATATATTTTTTTTTCGTACTTCATCGAAACAGAAATAAACACCACATATTGTAAGGCCTTTCTGGATATTGTTAAGAACCTTGACATGATGAGGAAAGCTAAGACAAGTGGAAGTTTGGAAGTTGCTTGACATGAAAGCTTCGAAAAAGAGTCGATTTCTCCCTCACGGAAAGAGAGGGCTGATAACGTTCATTGTCTTTACCCCTTTCTTCAGTTGTTAAAGATAATTCTAAGACCCATACACTCATACTATGTATATGGTACTTGTCTTCTGACGTATAGCAACCCATAACAAACTCACATTGCTTGAATCTATAGGTATATATATTACTCTATTATCATTCACAGCGGTATTTATATTTACCTAAAATGATAAAGATATAAAAATGCTAATTGGTCAAAACTATGATTAGTTATACTATATGTTTCTCTATTTGAATAAGCATTTGGACTACATCATTTATAGAAAATGTGAACGAGTTTCGACTCAGATTCTCTCATCTATTACGATACTCCGTAACAAAAAGTTTATCAAAATCTAAGAATTCTAACTTAATTTACTATTTAAGTCATACTTATATCAATAAGTTTCGATGTGGCTCCTCAAATTACCAGAGAATGTCACTTGTCTGTAACTTTTCAAGTAAGACTTTTAAAAATTCAAATACTGAGTTCACTGTTTACAAAGAAAATCAAAATAGATGTTTGATGATATATTATCAATTCTGATCTGAGAATACATATATACAGTTGATGACTGATACTTAGAAACATCAAAAAGCCAAGAAAAACGTGATTTTGTTACTAGATTCTAATAATATTTTTTCAAAAACTCAAAAGTGCATTTTCATGCCATATATTGACACCAGAAATATTCAGCATTGCATATGATATGAAAATGAACAAGTTTTACTTCTATTCTCAGCCAGTAGTTGATTTCAGGAGTATTTTTTTTTTTAAATAAGAAGACTGAATTAAATAGGGAGCCAAATATAGCATGAAAAGACATATTTCGAAAGATTTAGATGAATTCAGTAGATCTGGTTATCAAGTGACATGTAGGTAAAGTTGCATCACGTTATCAAATGGCGGTGAAGGTAGATTTATGCAATCAGGATGTAATTTTCTTCCAAATGATTTATATATAATTTTCCATTTCCCACAGTTAACATAAAAGACATTTCGTGTGCAGGGGAAGTACCAGATAACCAGATATTTTCCTTTTTCTAAGAATTGATAGATTTATGAATCTTGCATAGAGCTTTGTCCCGTAATGTCACCAATTAACATTATATTTGGGTGAAAAGAAGGATAGGCGGCAACCAAAACCCCAGAGTGTCATAATGGAGTGCCATCTTAACCCAAGTCATGATCCTACCCGCCTAGAAACCTGCCTATAACCCCCAAAACACTTTCACTTTCCTCTACCCTCAAGCACGACTTTCCCTCCCACCACCCTTCACAATTCACCAACCCTGCCCATGGCGATTCTACCTCTAGCAGTTGAATAATTATCAAGCAATGGCTATTTATCATTTATGATTAGTGTTCTAATAAAAGCCATTAATTTATGAATATTTATTAAATATTTGCGTCAAAGTAACTCTCATACAACGATGTATCAAAGGCGTCATTGAAGGACTGGCGCGGTATCACGGCTTCGACCTCACGAGTCGATACTCTCGGGCACACGAGAGAAAATGAAATATAACTTCTTTGTTACTTTATCGAAACAGAAGTTAACACTTCATATATTGAGATCTTTGTGGATATTACTAACAACATGGACATGATGAGGAAAACTCAGACCAGTGGAAGTTTAGAAGTTGGTTGAAAAGAAAGCTTCGAAGCAGATTCGATTCCTCCCTGAATTCACACCACGAAAAGAGAGGGCTGATAACGCTCACTGTCTTTACCACCTTCGTCAGGTTTTAAGGAGAATTCTAAGACCACATACACTCTCACTATAGATGTGGCCCTTGCCTGCTGACAGATTCCTAGCCATAACAAACTCAGTTTTTATAATATGAATCTATATGAGTGTATATCACTCTACTATCATTTCTGCAGTGGCATTTATATATACTCTAAATGATAAAGATATCACAATGCTAATTTGTCAAAACTATGAATAATTATACTGTTTGTTTCTATTTTGGAATATACATTTTGAGTATATCATTTATAGGAAATATGAGCTAGTAACGACTTAGATTGTCACATCCAGTAGATACTCAGTAACAAAATGTTTATCAAACCTAAAAATTCTAATTCAAATTGCTACTTAAGTCAAATCTATATCAATAAGTTTTCATAAGGCTATTCAGTTAACCACAGAATTTCGCGTTTGTAACATCTATGTCAATCAAGTGAAATGAGTTTATTTCGAGCAAGATCATCACATAAATAGTGATACTCCCTAGCATAAATTTTATCCAAAACTGAGATTTCTAAATTAAGTCATTATCTAAGTCATATTTATATCAATAAGTCTCAATATAGCTCTTTAAAAAGCCAGAGAATGTCTCTTATCTGAAGCTTCTCAAGTAAGACTTTTAAAAATTCAAACATTCAGCTCAATGGTGGCAACGAAAATCAAAATAAACATGAATAATTCGTATCTGAAAATACATGTATGCAGTTGATGATTGATACTCAAAAATATCGAAAAAAGCATGAAAACGATTCTGTAACCCAATCCCAATACTATTTTTTCCAAAACCCCTAAGTGCATTCTTATGACATCTATTGACACAAGAAAGATTCAGCATGGTATATGACATTAAAATGATTAACATTTACTTTTTTTCTCAGACAGTAGTTAATTTGAGGAGTATTCTCTTATTAAAATGACTGAACAATGATATAGGTAGGCAAATATGGCATGAAAAAATATTTCTCAAGTGATTTAGATGAGTTCAGTAGATCTGGCTATCAACTGACATGTGCGTAAAGATGAATCACGATATCAAAGGACTGTGAAGGCTGGTTTATGCCATTGGATGCAATTCCCTTCCAAATGATTTATATATAATATTACTTTTCCCACAGGCAACATAAAAGACATTTTCCCCTTTAAATGAATGCATAGATTAATGGATCTCAGGGCTTTGTCCCCTAATGTCACCAATTACCCCTATAATTAAGTGAAAAGGAGGATAGGCGGCTCTATAATCCCCCCATAATCATAACGGAGTTCCATATTGGTCAGAGTCATAACCCTACTCGGCTCGAAGAATGCCTATGAAACTCAAAACTCACTATGCTCTATCCTCAAGCACGGCTTTTCCTCCCACTTCCCTCACCATACCACCAACTCTGCTCATGGCGATTCCACATCTAATAGATAATCGCTATTCATCATCTATTATTATCATTTTAATAAAAGTCATTCATCTATGAATATTTATTCCCTATTTGGGTCAAGGTAACACCCATACCACGATGAATCAGTGGCGTCATCGGAGGACTGGTGCGGTCTCTCGGCTTGGAACTCCCGAGTTGATGCTTTTGGTTCAAACGCCAACGAAAGGAATATAATTTCTTTCCTACATTATCGAAACAGAAGTTAACACCACATATAATGAGGCCTTTCTGGATATTATTAAGAACCTTGACATGATGAGGAAAGCTCACACCAGTGGAAGTTTGGAAGTTGGTTGAGATGAAAGCTTCGATGCAGAGTCGATTCCTCCCTGAATTCACGCTTCACGGAAAGAGAGGGCTAATAACGCTCACTGTCTTTATCACCTTAGTCAGGTGTTAAGGATAATTCTAAGACCACATGCGCTCTTACTATGCATGTGACCCTTGCCTGATGACAGATACCTAGCCATAACCATCTCAGTTTTTATAAATCTATATAGATATATTTACTCTACTATCATTTCCACAGAGGCATTTATATATATTTGAAATGATAACGATATCACAATGCTAATTGGTCAAAACTCTATTTTATTATACTGTTTGTTTCTCTCTTTGAATATGCATTTTGCCTATATCATTTATAGGAAATGTGAGCGAGTATCGACTTAGATTGTCACATCCATTATGATACTCAGTAACAAAAATTTTATCAAAACCTAAAAATTCTAATTCCAGTTGCTGCTAAAGTCAAAATTATATCAATATGTTTCGATAAGGCTACTCAGTTCACCAAAGAATTTCGCGTTTGTAGCATCTATGTCAATCGCGGGAAATGAGTTTGTTTCGAGCAGATCATCACATAAATTGTGATACTCCCTAACCAAAATCTTATCCAAAACTAAGAATTCTAAATTAAGTCATTATTTATGTCATATTCATAATTATAAGTTTCGATATAGCTCCTTAAATAACCAGAGAATATCGCTTGTTTGAAACTTCTCAAGTAAGACTTTTAAAAGCTGAAACATTGAGTTCAGTGGTGGCAAAGAAAATCAAAATAAACATGATTAATTCGTATCTGAAAATAAATGTATACAGTTGATGATTGATACTTAAGACTATCGAAAAGCCATGAAAAACATGACTTTGTAAACAAATTCCAATACTATTTTTTCCAAATTGCATTCTCATGACATCTATTGACACCAGAAAAAATCAGCATTGTAGATAATATTAAAATGATTAAGTTTTTCTTTTATTCTCATCAAGTAGTAGATTTCAGGAGTATTTTCTTACTAAAATGACTGAACAATGTTATAGGCAGCCAAATATGGCATGAAAAGATATTTCTCAACTGATCTAGATGAATTCAGTAGATCTGCCTATCAACTGACATGTGCGTAAAGTTGAATCATGATATCAGAGAACAGTGAAGGTTGGTTTATGCCATCAGCATGCAATTCTCTTCCAAATGATTTATTTATATATATGATATTTCTTTTCCCACAGACAGCATAAAAACATTTCGTGATCAGGGGAAGTACCAGATAAACTTAATATTCTCCCCTTTAAATGAATTGATAGATTTATGGCTCTCACATAGGGCTTTGTCCCCTAAGGTCACCAATTAAACCTATAATTGAGTGAAAAGGACGGTAGGCGCCTCCAGATCCCCATAGAATGATAATGGCGTTCCCTCTTGTTCCGAGTCATGAACCTACCCGGCTAGAAAAATGCCTATGAACCTCAAAACACTCTCACTTTCCTCTACCCTCAAACACAGCTTTGCCTCCCACCTCCCTTACCACACCACCAACTCTGCCCATGGTGATTCCACCTCTAGCAGTTGAATAATTATCAAGTAATGGCTGTTTGTCATTTATGATTATCCTTTTAATAAAATCCATTCATTTATGAGTATTTATTCCCTATTTGGGTCAAGGTAAAACCCATACAACGATGAATCAGTGGCGTCATTGGAGGACTGGCGCGGTCTCACTGCTTCGAACTCACAAGTCGATACTCTCGGGTCACATGCTACCGAAAGCAATATATTTTCATTCGTTCTTTATCGAAACCGAACTAAGCACCACATATAGTGAGGCCTTTCTGGATACTATTAAGAACCATGACATGATGAGGAAAGCTCACACCAGAGGAAGTTTAGAAGTTTCATGACATGAAATCTTCGAAAAAGAGTCGATTCCTCCCTCACGGAAAGAGAGGGCTGAAAACGCTCATTGTCTTTACCCCTTTCTTCAGGTGTTAAAGATAATTCTAAGACTATATACACTCATACTATACATGTGGTGATTGCCTGCTGACATATAGCGACCCATAACAAACTCACTTTGCAGGAATCTATAGGAATGTATATTACTCTATTATCAATTCCACAGCGGTATTTATATTTACCTGAAATGATAAAGATATCAAAATGCTAATTCATCGAAACTATGATTAATTATACTATATGTTTCTCTATTTGAAAAAAGCATTTCTACTCTATCATTTTTAGAAAATGTGAGCGAGTTTCGACTCAGATTCTCTCATCTATTATGATACTCCGAAACAAGAACTTTATCACAATCTAAGAATTCTAGCTTAATATATTAATGTATTAATGAGTTTTGATGTGGTTCCGTAAATTACCAGAGAAGGTCACTTGTCTGTAACTTCTCAAGTAAGATTTTTAAGAATTCAAATAATGAGTTCATTGTTTACAAAGAAAATCAAAATGAAAATCTGATGATATATTATGAGTTCTGATCTGAGAATAGATATATACAGTTGATGACTGATACTTAAAAATATTAAAAGGCCATGAAAAACGTGATTTTGTAACTATATTCCAATAATATTTTTTCAGAAAAGCAAAAAGTGCATTCTCATGCCATATATTGACACGAGAAAGAATCAGCATTGCATATGACATGAAAATGATCAAATTTTACCTGTATTCTCAGCCAGTAGTTGATTTCAGGAGTATTTTTTTCCTAAAATGACTGAACAATTAAATAGGAAGGCAAATATGGCATGAAAAGACATCTTTCGAAAGATTTAGATGAATTCAGTAGATCTGGTTATCAAGTGACGTGTACGTAAAGTTGAATCACGTTATCAAATGGCGGTGAAGGCTGATTTATGCCATCAGGATGCAATTCTCTTACAAATGATTTATAAATAATTTTCCCTTTCCCACAGGTAACAAAAAAGACATATCCTTGGTAGAGGAAGAACCAGATAACCTTAATATTTTCCTCTTTCAAAGAATTGGTAGATTTATGAATGCTACATAAGGCTTTGTCCCCTAATGTCACCAATTAACCCTATATTTGGGTGAGAAGGAGGATAGGCGGCAACCAAAGCCCCATAGCGTCATAATGGAGTTCCATCTTAGCCCAAGTCATTACCCTACCCGCCTAAAAACCTGCCTATGACCCTCAAAACACTTTCACTTTCCTGTATCATCAAGTACGGCTTTGCTTCCCACCTCCCTCAACACTCCACCAACCCTGCCCACAACGATTCCACCCCTAGCAGTTGAATGATTATCAAGCAATGGCTATTTATCATTTATGATTAGTCTTTTAATAAAAGCCATTTATCTATGAATATTTATTAACTAATTGGTTCAAAGAAACACCCATACAACGATGTATCAATGGCGTCATTTAAGGGCTGGCGCGGTTTCACGGCTTCGAACTCACAAGTCGATACTCTCGGGCACAAGCGAGCAAAGGGAATATAACTTCTTTGTTATTTTAGCGAAACAGAAGTTAACACCACATATAGTGAGGTCTTTGTGGATGTTACTAACAACCTGGAGATGATGAGAAAAACTCAGACCACTGGAAGTTTGGAGGTTGGTTGAAATGAAAGATTCGAAGCAGATTCGATTCCTCCCTAAGTTCACACAACGAAAAGAGAGGGCTGATAACGCTCACTGTCTTTACCACCTCGTCAGGTGTTAAGAATAATTCTAAGACCATATACACTCCCACTGTGCATGTGGCCCTTGCCTGCTGACAGATATTTAGCCATAACAAACTCAGTTTTTATAAATCTATATCAATGTATATTACTCTACTATCATTTCTACAATGGCATTTATATATATTTAAAATGATAAAGATATCACAATGCTAATTGGTCAAAACTATGAATAATTATACTCTCTTTCTCTTTTTGACTATGCATCTTGAGTATATCATTTATAGGAAATGTGAGCGAGTATCGACTCAGTTTTTCACATCCATTACGATAATCAGTAACAAAAAGTTTATCAAAACCTAGAAATTGTAAATCAAAATGCTACTAAAGTCAATTTCATTTCAATGATTTTTTATAAGGCTACTCAGTTAATCACAGAATTTCGCGCATGTAACATCTATGTCAATCACGCGAAATGTGTTAGTTTCGAGCCAGATCATCATATAAAATGTGAATCTCCCTTACAAATATTTTATCCAAAACTAAAAATTCTAAATTAAGTCATTATTTAAGTCATATTTATATCAATAAATCTCTATTTAGCTCCTTAAATCACCAGAGAATGTCTCTTGTCTGTAGCTTCTCAAGTAAGACTTTTAAAAATTCAAGCATTGAGTTCAATGGTGGCAAAGAAAATCAAAATAAACATAATTCATTCGAATCTGAAAATACATGTATACAGTTTATTATTGATACTTAAGAATATCGAAAAGGCATGATACTATTTTTTCCAAAACACCAAGGGCATTCTCAATGACATGTATTGACACCATGAAGAATCAGCATTGTATATGACATTAAAATGATTAACTTTTCCTTTTATTCTCAGCCAGTAGTTGATTTCAAGAGTAGTTTCTTACTAAAATGACTGAACAATGATATAGGTAGCCAAATATGGCAGTAAAAGATATTTCTCAAGTGATTTAGATGAATTCAGTAGATCTGGCTATCAACTGACATTTGCGTATAGATGAATCACGATATCAAAGGACAGTGAAGGCTGGTTTATGCCATCAGGATGCAATGCTCTTCCAAATGATTTACGACTAATATTCTTTTTCCCACAGGCAACACAAAAGACATTTTCCCCTTTATATGAACTGATAAATTAATGGATCTCACATAAGGCTTTGTCCCCAAAGGTCACCAATTAACCCTATAATTGAGTGAATAGGAGAATAGCCCGCTCCAAAATCCCCTCAGAATCATAACGGAGTTCCATCTTGGTCAGAGTCATGATCCTACCCGGCTAGAAAAATGCCTATGAAACTCAACACAATTTTACTTTCCTCTACCGTCAAGCACGTCTTTGCCTCTCACCTCCTTCACCACACCACCATCAAAGCCATTCATTCATAAATATTTATTCCCTATTTGGGACAAGGTAACACCCATACCAAATGAATCAGTGGCGTCATCGGAGTACTGGCGTGGTCTCACGGCTTCGAACTCCCGAGTCGATACTTTCGGATCAAACGCCAGCGAAAGGAATATAATTTCTTTCTTACTTTATCGAAACAGAAGTTAACACCACATATAGTGAGGCCTTTCTGGATATTATTAAGAACCTTGACATTACGAGCAAAGCTCAGACCAGTGGAAGTTTGGAAGCTGGTTGAAATGAAAGCTTCGAAGCAGAGTCGATTCCTCCCTGAATTCACACTTCACGGAAAGAGAGGGCTGATAACACTCAATGTCTTTACCACCTTCGTTAGGTGTTAAGGATAATTCTAAGACCACATACACTCTCACTATGCATGCGGCCCTAGCCTGATGACAGATACCTAGCCATAACAAACTCAGTTTTTATAAATCTATATGAATGTATTTCACTCTACTATCATTTCCACAGTGACATTTATATACACTTGAAATGATAAAGATATCACAATGCTAATTGGTCAAAACTATGAATAATTATAGTGTTTGTTTCTCTCTTTGAATATGCATTTTGCCTATATCATTTATAGGAAATGTGAGCAAGTATCGACTCAGATTGTCACATCCATTACGATACTCAGTAACAAAAATGTTATCAAAACCTAAAAATTCTAATTCAAGTTGCTACTTAAGTCAAATTTATATCAATAAGTTTTGATAACGGTACTCAGTTCACCACAAAATTTCGCGTCTTTAACATCTATGTCAGTCACAGAAAAAATCTTTTCATGCCATATCTTTCTACCTATAACATTATTCAGTCATTTTAGTAACAAAATACTCCTGAAATCAAGTACTTGATGAGAATAAAAGTAAAAGTTAATCATATTAATGTCATATACAATGCTGATTCTTTCTGGTGTCAATAGATGTGGTGGTACCTTCTGTTTCGATGAAGTAACAAAGAAGTTATATTGATTTTGCTTGCCTGTGCCCGAGAGTATCGACTCGCGAGTTCGAAGCCGTGAAACCGCCCCAGTCCTTCAATGACGCCATTGATACATCTTTGTGTAAATGTTACTTTGGCCCAAATAGTTAATAAATAATCATAAATAAATGGCTTTTATTAAAACACTGATCATAAATGAAAAATAGTTATTGCTTGATAGTTATTCAACTGCTAGAGGTGGAATCGCAATGGGCAGAGTTGGTGGAGTGTTGAGGGAGGTGGGAGGCAAAGCCGTTGGTTCTCAACTGACAAATGCGTAAAGTTGAATCACGATATCCAGGGAGTATGAAGGCTGGTTTATGCTATCAGGATACAATTCTCTTCAAAATGATTTATATATGATATTTCTTTTCCCACAGGCAACATTAAAGACATTTCGTGGTCAGGGGAAGTACCAGATAAACTTAATATTTTCCCCTTAAAGAGAATTGATAGATTAATGGATCTCACATAGGGCTTTGTCCCCTAAGGTCACCAATTAACCCTTTAATTGAGTGAAAATTACGATAGGCGGCTCCAAAACCCCCCAGAATCATAATGGCGTTTCCATCTTCCTCCGAGTCATGAGGCTTTGCCTCTCACCTCCCTCACCACTCCACCAACTCTGCCCATGGCGATTCCACCTCCAGCAGTTGAATAATTATCAAGTAATGGAGGTTTATCATTTATGATTATCCTTTTATAAAATCCATTCATTCGTGAATATATATTCTGTATCTAATTCAAGGTAACACCCATACCACGATGAATCAGTGGCGTCATCGGAAGACTGGCTGGTCTCACGGCTTCAAACTCATAAGTCGATACTCTTGGGTCACACCTTAGCGAAAGCAATATAATTTCTTTCGTATTTTATCGGAACAGAACTAAACACCACATATAATGAGTCCTTTCTGGATATCATTAACAACCTTGACATCATGAGGAAAGCTCAGACTAGAGGAAGTTGCCTGACATGAAAATTTCGAAGAAGAGTCGATTCCTCCCTCACGGAATGAGAGGGCTGATAACGCTCATTATCTTTAACACTTTCTTTAGGTGTTAAAGATAATTCTAAGACCACATACACTCTTACTATGTATGTGGTCCTTGCCTGCTGACATATAGCGACCCATAACAAACTCACTTTGCATGAATCTATATGAATGTATATTACTCTATTATCATTTCCACATCGGTATTTATATTTACCTGAAATGATAAAGATATCAAAATGCTAATTCGTCAAAACTATGATTAATTATACTACATGTTTCTCTGTTTGAATAAGTATTTCGACTATATCATTTATAGAAAATGTGAGCGAGTTTCAACTCAGATTCTCTAATCTATTACAAAACTCTGAAACAGAAAGTTTATAAAAATGTAAGAATTCTAACTTGATTTATTATCTAAGTCATAATTCTATCAGTAAGTTTCGATATGCCTTCCGCAAATTACCAGAGAAGGTCACTTGTCTGTAATTTCTCAAGTAAGACTTTTAAAAACTCAAATAATGAATTCACTGTTTACAAAGAAAATCACAATAAATATCTGATGATATTTTCACGTTTGTAACATCTATATCATTCACGTGAAATGAGTTTGTTTCGAGCCAGATCATCATATAATTTGTCATACTCCCTAACAAAAATTTCATCCAAAACTAAGAATTCTAGATTAATTCATTATCTAAGTCATATATATATCAATAAGTCTCGATATAGCTCCTTAAATTACCAGAGAATGTCTTTTGTCTGAAGCTTCTTAAGTAAGACATTTAAAAATTCAAACACTGAGTTCAATGGTGGCAAAGAAAATCAAAATAAACATAATTAATTCGTATCTGAAAATACATGTATACAGTTCATTATTGATAATGAAGAATATCGAAAAAGCATGAAAAACGGATTTTGTAACCAAATTCCAATACTATTTTTTCCAAAACACCAAAGTGCATTCTTATGACATCTATTGACACCAGAAAGAATCAGCATAGTGCATGACATTAAAATGGCTAACTTTTAGTTTTATTATCAGCCAGTAATTGATTTCAGGAGTATTTTCCTACTAAAATGACTGAACAATGATGTAGGTAGCCAAATATGGCATGAAAAGATATTTCTCAAGTGATTTAGATGAAATCAGTAGATCTGGCTATCAACTGACGTGCGTAAAGATGAATCACGATATCAAAGGACGGTGAAGGCTGGTTTATGCCATCAGGATGCAACGCTCTTACAAATGATTTATAACTAATATTCCTTTTCCCACAGGCAACATAAAAGATATTTTCCCCTTTAAATGAACTGATACATTATTGGATCTTACATAAGGCTTTGTCCCCTAAGTTCATCAATTAACCCTATAATTGAGTGAAAAGGAGATTAGCCGGTTCCAAAATCCCCCCAGAATTATAACGGAGTTCCATCTTGGTCAGAGTAATGACCCTACCCGGCTAGAAAAATGCCTCTGAAACTCAAAACACTTTTACTTTCCTCTCCCCTCAAGAACGTCTTTGCCTCCCACCTCCCTCACCACACCACCAACTCTGCCCATGCGATTCCACCTGTAGCAGGTGAATAATTATCAAGTAATGGCTATTCATCATTTATGATTATTCATTTAATAAAAGCCATTCTTTCATGAATATTTATTTCCTTTTTGGGTCAAGGTAACACCTATATCACGATGAATCAGTGACGTCACCGGAGGACTCGGCGCGGTCTGAAGGCTTCGAACTCTCGAGTCGATACTTTCGAGTCAAACGCCAGCGAAAGGTAAATAATTTCTTTCGTACTTTATAGAAACAGAAGTTAACACCACATATAGTGAGGCCTTTTTAGATATTATTAAGTACCTTAACATGATAAGGCAATCTCAGACCAGTGGAAGTTTGGAAGTTGGTTGAAATGAAAGCCTCGAAACAGAGTCGATTCATCCCTGAATTCACACTTCACGGAAAGAGAGGGCTGATTACGTTCACTGTCTTTACCACCTTCTTCAGGTGTTAAGACCACATACACTCTCACTATGCATGTGGCCCTTGCCTGATGACAGATACCTAGAAAAAAGCAACTTAGTTTTCATAAATCTATATGAATGTATATTACTCTATTATCATTTCCACAGTGGCATTTATATATACTTGAAATGATAAAGATATCACAATGCTAATTGGTCAAAATTATGAATAATTATACTGTTTAGTTTGTCTCTTTGAATATGTATTTTCACTATATCATTTATAGGAAATATGATCGAGTATCGACTTATATAGTCACATCCATTACCATATTCAGTGACAAAAAATTTATGAAAACCAAAAAATTTTAATTCAAGTTGCTACTTAAGTCAAATTTATATCAATAAATTTTGATAAGGCTACTCAGTTCACTTCATAATTTCGCGTTTGTAACATCTATGTCAATCACATGAAATGAGTTTATTTTAAGCCAGATTATCACATAAATTGTGACACTCCCTAACAAAAATTTTATCGAAAACTAAGAATTCTAAATTAAGTCATTATTTAAGTCATATTAATATCAATAAGTTTCGCTGTAGCTCCTTATATTCCCAGAGAATGTCGCTTGTCTGAAACTTCTCAAGTAAGACTTAAAAATTCAAACACTGAGTTCACTGGTGGCAAAGAAAATCAAAATAAACATTATACATTCGTGTCTGAAAATACATATATACAGTTGATGAGTGATATTTAAAGATATCGAAAAGCCCCGAAAAACGTGATTTTGTAACCAAATTCCAATAATATTTTTTCCAAAACACCAAAGTGCATTTTTATTAATTCTATTGACACCAGAAAGAATCCGCATTGTGTATATGATTGAAATGATTAACTTTTACTTTTATTCTCAGGCAGTAGTTGATTTCAGGAGTATTTTTAACCTAAATGACTGAAAAAATGATATAGGTAGCCAAATATGACATGAAAAGATATTTCTCAAATGATTTAGATGAATTCAGTAGATTTGGCGATCAATTGACATGTGCATATAGTTGAATCACGACATCAAAGGGTAGTGAAGGCTTTTGTATGCCATCAGGATGCAATTCTCTTCCAAATGATTTATATATAATATTCCATTTCCCACAGGCAATATAAAAGACATTTTGTGGTCAGGGGAAGTACCAGATGACCTTAATATTTATCCCTTTAAATGAAGTGATATATTAATGGATCTCTCATAAGTCTTTGTCCCCGAAGGTCACCAATTAACCCTATAATTGAGTGAAAAGGAGGATGACGGCTCAAAAATCCACCCAGAATCATAATGGAGTTCCATTTTGGTCCGAGTCATGCCCCTACTCGGCTAGAAAAACACCTGTGAACCCCAAAACACTTTCACTTTCTTCTACCCTCAAGCACGGCTTTGCCTCACACCTCCCTCCTCACTCCTCCAACTCTGTCCAGGGCGATTTCACCTCTAGCAGGTGAATAATTGTCAAGTAATAGCTGTTTATCATTTATGATAATCCTTTTAATAAAAGCCCTTCATTCATGAATATTTATTCCCTATTTGGTTCAAGGTAACACCCATACAACAATGAATCAGTGGCGTCATTGGATGACTGGCGCGGTCTCACGGCTTCGAACTCACGAGTCGATGCTCTCTGGTCACACGCCAGCGAAAGGAATATAATTTCTTTCGTACTTATCGAAACGGAAGTTAACAGCACATATAGTGAGGCTTTTCTTGACTTTATTAAGAACCTTAACATGATCATGAAAGCTCAGAACAGTGAAAGTTTGGAAGTTATTTGACATGAAAGTTTCGAAAAAGAGTCTATTCTTCCCTCACGGAGAGGGCTGATAATGCTCATTGTTTTTACCCCTTTCTTCAGGTGTTAAAGATAATTCTAAGACAACATACACTCTTACTATGCATATGGTTTCTTGCCTGCTGACATATAGCGACCCATAACAAACTCACTTTGCATCAATCTATATGAATGTGAACTACTGTATCATCATTTCTAAAGTGGTATTTATATTTACTGAAATATTAACGATATCAAAATGCTAATTGGTCAAAACTATGATTTATCATACTATCTGTTTCTCTTTTTGAATAAGTTTTTCGACTATATCATTTATAGAAAATATGAATGAGTTTCGACTTAGATTCTCTCATCTATTATGATACTCCGTAACAAAAAGTTTATCAAAATCTAAGAATTCTAGCTTAATATATTATTTAAGTCATACTTATATCAATAATTATAGATATGGCTCCTCAAATTATCAGAGAATGTCACTTGTCTGTAACTTTTCAAGTAAGAATTTTAAAAATTCAAATACCAAGTTCACTGTTTACAAAAAAAGAAAAAATTAAATTATATATATGATGAAATATTAGAAATTCTGATCTGAGAATACATATATTCATTTGATGATTGATACTTAAAAATATTGAAAAACATAAAAACGTGATTTTATAACTAGATTCCAATAATATCTATTGCAAAACTTAAAAGAGCATTTTCATGCCATATATTGATACCTGAAAGAATCAGCATTGCATATGACATAAAAAGGATCACGTTTTACTTTTATTCTCAGCCATTAGTTGATTTCAGGAGTATTTTCTTACTAAAATGACTGAATAGTGAAATAGGGAGAAAAATACGGCATTAAAAGATATCTGTCAAAAGATTTAGATGAATTCAGTAGATCTGGTTATCAAGTGACATGTACGTAAATTTCAGTCAAGTTATCAAATGGCGATGAAGGCTGATTTAGGCCATCAGGATGCAATTCTCTTCCAAATTATTTATATATAATTTTCCATTTCCCACAGGTAACATAGGAGACATTTCGTTGGCAGGGGAAGTACTAGATAACCTTAATATTTTCCTCTTTGAAAGAACTGATAGATTTATGAATCTTATAAAGGGCTTTGTCCCCTAAGGTCACCAAATAACCCTATATTTGGGTAAGAAGGAGGTTAGGCAGCAACCAAAATCCAAGAGCGTCATAATGGAGTTCCATCTTAGCCCAAGTCATATCCCTACCCGCCTAGAAACCTGCCTATGACCCTCAAAACACTTTCACTTTCTCCTACCCTCAAGCACGGCTTTGCGTCCCACCTCCCTCAACACTCCACCAACCCTCCCCATGGCGAATCCACCTCTAGCAGTTGAATAATTATCAAGCAATGGCTATTTATCATTTATGATTAGTTTTTTAAGAGAAACCATTTATTTATGAATATTTATTAACCATTTGGGTCAAGCTAACAGCCGTACCACGATGTATCAGTGGCATCATTCGAGGACTGGCGCTTTCTCACGGCTTAAAACTCACGAGTCGATATTCTTGGGCACACGCCAACGAAAAGAATATGACTTATTTGTTACTTTATCGAAACAGAAGTTAACACTACATATAGTGAAGTCTTTTTGGATATTACTCACAACATGGATATGATGAGGAAAACTCAGACCAGTGGAAGTTTGGAAGTTGGTTGAAATGAAAGCTTCGAAGAAGAGTCGATTCCTCCCTGAGTTCATACTTCACGGAAAGAAAGGGTTGATAACGGTCACTGTCTTTACCACCTTCGTCAGGTGTTATGGATAATTCTAAGACCACAAATTCTCTCACTATGCATGTGACCTTTGCCTGCTGACAGATGCATAGCTATAACAAACTCAGTTTTTATAAATCTATATGAATGTATATTACACAATATCATTTCCACAGTGTCATTTACATATACTTAAAATGATAAAGATATCACAATGCTAATTGGTCAAAAATATGAATAATTATACTGTTTGTTTCTCTCTTTGAATGTGCATTTTGACTATATCATTTATAGTAAATGTGAGCGAGTGTCGACTCAGATTGTCACATCCATTACGATAATCAGTAAGAGAAAGTTTATCAAAACCTAGAAATTCTAGTTCAAGTTGCTACTTAAGTCAAATATATATCAATAAGTTTGGATAAGGCTACTCAGTTCACCATAGAATCTCGCGTTTGTGACATCTGTGTCAAGAACATGAAATGAGTTTGTTTCGAGCCAGATCATCACATTAATTATGATACTCTCAAACATTTCTTTTTTTTTACAGAACTAAAAATTCTACATTAAGTCATTGTGTAAATCATATTTATATCAATAAGTTTCGATGTAGCTCCTTAAAGTACCAGAGAATGTCGCTTGTCTGAAACTTCTCAAGTTAGACTTTTAATAATTCAGATATTGAGTTCAATGATGGCAAAAAACATCAAAATATAAATTATTGATTCGCATCTGAAAATACATATATACAGATGATGACTGATACTTTAAAAAATTGAAAAACCATGAAAAACGTGATTTTGTAACTAAATTCCAAAACACCAAAGTGCATTCTCGTGATATCCATTGACAACGGAAAGAATCAGCTTTTTATATGACATTAAAATGATTAACTTCTATTTTTATTCTCAGCCAGTAGTTGATTTCAGGAGAATTTTCTTACTAAAATGACTGAACAATGATATAGGTAGTCAAATATGGCATGAAAGGATATTTCTCAAGAGATTTAGATAAATTCAGTAGATCTGGCTATCAATTTACATGTGCGTAAAGATGAATCACGATATCAAAGGGCAGTGAAGCTGATTTATGCTATCAGGATGCAATTCTCTTCCAAAAGATTTATATATAATATTTCATTTCCCACAGTCAACATAAAAGACATTTCGTGGTCTGGGGAAGTAGCAGATAACCTAAATATTTTCCCCTTTAAATGAATTGGTAAATCAATGGATCTCACATAGGGCTTTCTCCCCTAAGGTCACCAATTAGCCCTATATTTGAGTGAAAAGGAGGATAGTCGGCTCGAAAATCCCCCGAGTCACACTGGAGTTCCATTTTCGTCCGAGTCATGACCCTAATCGGCTAGAAATATGCCTATGAACCTCAAAACACTTTTACTTTCCTCTACGCTCAAGCACGGCTTTGCCTTCAACCTCCCTCCCCACTCAACCAACTCTGCCCATGGCGATTCCACCTCTAGCAGGTGAATTATTATTAAATATTGGCTGTTTATCATTTATGATTATCCTTTTAATAAAGGCCATTCATTCATGAATATTTTTTCCCTATTTGGGTCAAAATAACATCCTTACCACAATGAATCAGTGGCGTCATCGGATGACTGTCGCGGTCTCACGGATTCGAACTCTCTGGTCACACGTCAGCAAAAAGAATATAATTTCTTTCGTACTTTACCGAAACAGAAGTTCACAGCACATATAGTGAGGCCTTTCTGGATATAATTAAGAACCTTAACATGACGAGGAAAGCTCAGAACAGTGGAAATTTAGAAGGTGCTTGACACGAAAGCTTCGAAGAAGAGTCGATTCCTCCCTCACGGAAAGAGAGGGCTGATAACGCTTATTGTCTTTACCTTTTTCCTCAGGTGTTAATGATAATTCTAAGACCACATACACTCTACTATGCATGTGGTCCTTCCCTTCTGACATATAGCGACTCATAACAAACTCACTTTACATGAATGTATTTGAATGTATATTATTCTATTATCATTTCCACAGTGGTATTTATATTTACCTGCAATGATAAAGATATTAAAATGCTAATAGGTCAAAACAATGATTAATTATACCATCTGTTTCTCTTTTTGAATAAGTATTGACTATATCATTTATTGATAATGTGGGCGAGTTTCGACTTAGATTCTTTCACCTATTACGATACTCCTTAGCAAAAAGTTTATCAAAATCTATGAATTCTAACTTAATTTATTATTTATGTCATACTTATATCAATAAGTTTCGATATGGCTCCTCAAATTACCAGAGAATATCACTTGTCTTTAGCTTCTCAAGTAAGTCTTTTACGAATTCAAATACTGAGTTCACTGTTTACAAAAAAATCGAAATATATATATGAACATATATTGTAAATTCTGATCTAAGAGTACATATATACAGTTGATGGCTGATACTTAGGAAGTTGAAAAACTTTAAAAAACGTGTTTTTGTAAAAAGATTCCAATATTTTTTCCAAAACGCATAAGTGCATTCTCATGCCATATATTGACACCTGAAAGAATCAGCATTGCATATGACATGAAGATGATCACGTTTTACTTTTAATCTTAGCCAGTAGTTGAATTCAGGAGTATTTTCTTACTAAAATGACTGAATAGTGAAATATGGAGCCAAATATGGCATGAAAAGATATCTCTCAAAAGATTTAGATGAATTCAGTAGATCTGGTTATTAAATGACATGTACGTAAAGTTCAATCAAGTTATCAAATGGCGATGAAGGCTGATTTATGATATCAAGATGCATTTCTCTTCAAAATGATTTATATATAATTTTCCATTTCCCAAAGGTAACATAAGAGACATTTCGTGGGAAGGGCAAGTACCAGATAACCTTAATATTTTCCTCTTTCAAAGAATTGATAGATTTATGAATCTCACATAGGGCTCTGTACCCTAAGGTCACCAATTAACCCTATATTTGGGTGAAAAGGAGGATAGGCGGCAACCAAAACCCCAGAGCGTCATAATGGAGTTCCATCTTAGCCCAAGTCATGACCCTACCCGCCTAGAAACCTGCCTTTGACACTTAAAACACTTTCTTCTACACTGAAGCAAGGCTTTGCGTCCCACCTCCTTCAATACTCCACCAACCGTGCCCATTGCGAAGAAGAGTCGATTCCTCCCTGAGTTCACACTTCAAGGAAAGAGAGGGATGATAACGCTCACTGTCATTACCACCTTCGTCAGGTGTTATGGATAGTTTTAAGACCACATATACTCTCACTATGCATGTGGCCCCTGCCTACTGACAGATTCCTAGGCATAAAAAACTCAGATTTTATAAATCTATATGTATTTATATTTACTATCATTTCCACAATGTCATATACATATACTTGAAATGATAAAGATATCACAATGCTAATTGGTCAAAACTATGAATAATTAAATTTTTTTTTTCTCTCTTTGAATATGCATTATGACTATAACATTTATAGGACATGTGAGCGAGTATCGACCCAGATTGTCACATCCATTACGATAATCAGTGGCAAAAAGTTTATCAAAACCTTAAAATTCTAGTTCAAGTTGCTACTTAAGTCAAATTTATATCAATAACTTTTGGTAAGGCTACTCAGTTCACCACAGAATTTTGCGTTTGTAACATATATGTCAATCTTGTGAAATGAGTTTGTTTCGAGCCAGATCATCACATAAATTGTGATACTCCTTAACAAAAATTTAGTCCAAAACTAAGAATTCTAAATTAAGTCATTATTTAAGTCATATTTATATCAGTAAGTTTCGATATATCTCCTTAAATTGTCAGAGAATGTCTTTTGTCTGAAGCTTCTCAACTAAAACTTTTAATAATTCAAACATTGAGTTCACTGGTGGCAAAGAAAATCAAAATAAACATTATAAATTTTTATCTGAAAATACATATATACAGATGATGACGAACACTTAAATGTATCGAAAAGCCATGAAAAACGTGATTTTTTAACCAAATTCCAATTCTATTTTTGTCAAAACACCAAAGTGCATTCTCATGGCATATATTGACACCAGAAAAAATCCGTACTGTATAAACATTAAAATGATTAACTTTTACTTTTATTTTAAGCTAGTAGTTGATTTCAGGAGTATTTTCTAGCTAAAATGACTGAACAATGATATAGGTAGCCAAATATGGCATGAAAAGATATTTCTCAAGTGATTTAGATGAATTCA
>JAYMFT010164343.1:0-12362 GCA_038088735.1 Panulirus argus | reverse complement strand
TCTCTGTGGCCATGGCTCTCAAAGCCAGTGTTCTCAGGTCTTCCTGCTGGAGGCTGGACTTCCTGTCTCCCAATGCTAAGACTGCGAAGGTGGCTGGTGGTGGGTCCCATGAAGGTGGTACACTGTACCCGTGGTGTCGCGTATCCTCCGTCTCCAGTATGGATGTAACCGCTTGAAAAGCGTGTATGGCGTTGGCCGCCTCATGTGTCCAGGAGGTTCTTCGCACCCTGTGGTCTAGGTGGAGGGCGGTCCGGACTCTGGCATTCGTAGCTGGACTTTTCTGACTGCAGATCTTAGCTAGGGTCGCCGCTGTCACGTGCATGACTCTTGCTGCTTGGGGTGGCAGCCCAGTCTCAATCTGCAGGTTGCAGATCCTGGTACACATAGGAGCTCCCAGCATGGTCCTAAGTGCATCATTTTGGATGACTTCCATATCACCGGTCACCACTCAGGCCGAGTGCTGGAGCACAGTAGTCCACCAGCGATCTGATGGTGGCGGTGTAGTACGTCCTGAGCACTTCTATGTTGGCCCCAGCGGCTGGGCTAATCAGCGACTTCATGATGTTTCCTCTGTTTTTTGCCCTGTGTTTGAGATACTAAAGCTGAGGTTTCGGTTGAACCAAACTCCAAGGCATTGGTGGGTGTCGACCTAGGTCACCTGTATTCCCTGAACGGAGAGCATCTTGTCCGGTCTCGTGGGGCAGAGGGCCATCGCCCTTGTTTTATTACGGTTGGTCTTGGGGCCCAGTCTGTAGCGCTCTTTCTCAACCAGCTTGAGTGCGTGTTGGGCGTTGGCGAATCTTTTGGGCCCTTGCATTATCAGCAGGAGATCGTCGGCGTAGCAGAGGAGCTTAGCCGTAGGCCTGAAGGGGAGCCTCACTAAGTTCTCCATCACGAAGTTGAGTGTTGGGCTGAGGATGCCTCCTTGTGGGGTGCCATTGTCAAGGGGCTTGTATGACGAGACGGCTCCTTGGAATTGTACTCGTTCTTGGCGGTGCATCAGGTAGTCCTGGATCCACCCGATGAGCCTCCCCTGGACTCCCTTCTTTGCTAGAGTATCTAGTATTGTCAGCGGACTGGCAAGTTCGAAGACTTTTTCCAGGCCTAGGAAGACCACTGAGGCCGGCTTGCCATCTATGATGCTCAGTACCTCCGACCGATTGTTTGCTGTTCCGGTGTTTTCTGTGTAGGCGAAGATGAGAGGGTGCAGAGAGCCGACTCACCACTTCAGTCTGTTGAGAACCATCCTCTGCCGTCTTTGCAACGCAACTGAGGAGGGAGATGGGTTTTGGTTTGTCTGGTTTTCTCGGCTTGGGAATAGGCTGGATGTCTCTTTTTCCTTTCCAATGGAAGTCTCTGCGCTGTCCACGAGGCGTAGCAGTGCCTCGTGTCCAGCCTCTCCAGCGTTATTCTGCCGGCCCCGGTGCCGTGTCTTTGCTCGGTTTCAGTGCCCGATGCAGCTCGTGCTTGGTAAAAGCTCTGTCTGCTGGGTCTTGCCTGTTGTTCGCCTCCCGTATGCGTTGTGTCCGACCCTGTCTGAGCCTTTCTTGTGTTTCTTCCGCCTGTTTGGGTATGTTGTTTGTGGCTGCTCGGTTAGAGAAGAGACGCGCAGGCCTTTTTGCCTCCTCCATGGGACTGGGGTGAGCCGGTGGTGGCGGTACAGTCGTGCCAGATGCCCTCTTGATCTGGGCCCACATCCTACCGAGGGAGGTGTGATCGTTCAGCTCAGAGCGCCATTTGAGCCAGCTTGCTTTTCTGGTCTCTTCTCTGGTGTGTCGGATTGTATCCTGCAGAAGATGTCTGTTCGCATCGGTGGGTTGTCTCCAGTAGTTTTTTCTGTCTCTGTTTACCCTGCTGTTGAGCTACTTTACTCTGCTGCATTAGTCTTGGTGTTGTGGCTGAGGGCTTGGTCTTGGGGGTGGCCAGATCTGCTGTTTCTTGAAGGGCTCGAACCAGTTCCTCGTGTTGGCGACCCTCTTCTGTGGGTGTATTTCCCGTCTGCCATTGGTGCTCACTTGCCATTTTTTTTTCTTCGTATCTGTAAGACTCCCAGTTGACTTTTTGGGTGTTGCACCACCATCTCTGTGGTGGAGGCGGAGGGAGCTTGTTGACCGACCGACAGAGAGGTCAGCGTGGCAAAGTGGTCGCTGGCGAGAGAAGGGTGTAGTTGCCAGCTCTTTCAGAGAGCGGGAGAGGAAGGTGAGGTCGAGTCTCCCTCCCTCTGTGGGTTGGCTCGCCGTTGTTGAGGAGGGTAATGTCTGGCGTGTCAAGTGTAGTAGAGGTGTAGCCCATCCTCGTTGGTGGTACTCGTTGAGTTGAAGGGATGGTAAGCATTAAAGTCGCCCCCTACCAGCGTGGTGTTATGTGCGGCCGATGCGAAGAGTTCTGTAACGTCTAGTGAGACTTTGACTCTTACAGATGTTATATACATCGATGTCACTGTCTTTTATTGTGACTGAGGGAGAATGGAGGGACACTGGGGTGCTTCATAGTGATGAGTTGGTCACAAGGCATCAGGTGGATGACCTCTGCGCTGGGGATGTGTAACCTGACTAGGATCATGCAGCCTCTGGTCGGTGCCTAACCAATATGCTTCCTGTGCGCTTGTATCCACTGAAGCGGAAGTTGTGGTGTTTCTGGAGTAGTATAATATCGAGACCTTCTGTGAATGCTGCTGCATGGAGGAGATGCGTTTTGTTCTTGATTCCCTGAATGTTCCATGATAGAAACTTCAGGGTGGCGCTGCTGTCGATTACTGAAATGGACCTTGTTGGGTCACCTTGGTCTGAGGTTCCAGCTCGGTGACCAGTTCTATTAGGTCCATTTCTTCTTTGTCTTGTTGGGGCTTCCCGCAGACCTCCTCCTCTTGGCGGAGTGGTACAGGGTGATGGATCTCCTGTTTGGGGGCTTCGGGGCTTTCCTTTCTTCTTTGCGGCTGAGCCTGCTTTCTTGTGGGGTGTTCTTGGGGGTGGAGTGCACCTTGGGCCTTAATTTCATTTGTTCCAGTTCGGGTGTGGGGTCGTTTACTGGAACGGGGGCTAAGGCCACTTGTCCGAGGACGCTTCCCATAAGGGCGGAAAGTTGTGTTGCCTGGATCTTGTGGCCTAGCACGGCTGCCAGACCTTATGCGAAGTTGGGCAGGACCCTGCTTAGATCCGACACGTGGATCATGCAACTTGGGATCGGCTGTTCTTTCTTTGCCAATGTCTTGGGTGGCGCAGGTGGCTTCTTCTGCGTGGCATCGTGGGATGTCGTAGGGAGCGCGGGGAACTGTTCTGCAACCCATGGGGCCGGGGGCTGCTGCTGTTGCTGTTTGTTTTGCTGGCCCCAAACGAAGGTGCTTGGAGGGGCCGGCTGGCAATCGGTGGCGGTCTGTTTGGTGGGTGGCGGGGCGGGGCCTTGGTGGCCTGCACCCTTTTTGTACGCTCGGGGCAGCCCGGGTTCCACGCGTGGTGCCTCCTCTCGTACTTTACACATTTGGGCGTTACTTTCTCGCCGTTCTTCAGCTTGGTGAGGCACAGTTCTGTATTGTCTCCCTGCGTACACGGCGCACATTTCCCGGTTGGAGCACCTTGGCTGGTGGTGCCTGAATCTCTGGCAGCGGTAACATCTGAGGGGTTCCGGAACACAAGGCCTCACCTCGTACTTCCCCCAGGCTTTTCTGTGGCTCGGCGTAGGACCATAATGGACGATGAGCACCTGCCGAGTCTGTGCCGACTTGTTCGTGAGCGGAGTGCAACGCTCCTCCTTCAGAATCTTGGGATGGTTTTCCATGGGATCCAGGAGCAATTCCTTGGGGTACTTCAGTACCACGGATTTGGTCTCTTTCACTGCAGGGTCCAGTTTGGCATCCATGTCTGAGTCCTTAAGAAGGACATCCAGGGTGTTGGCGGGGGAGGCGTCTTTGGGGTGGAGAATCATCTCCCCCCTGAGGTTTGGCTTCGCCGTGAAATTTGCATTTGGCAACCTCTTCTCTATGCCAGAGATGGTTCCATAAGCCATTGTTGCCTCTTTGCTCGCTATCCGGAACTTGGGAAAGGCCGGAGTTGAGCTCGTGGTGACAGTGGTGTTGGTTGTGGTTGTGGCGGTCGGGGCTTTTGGGGCACACTGGGAGACGCTGTTTCCGGAGGAGTTACGGCGGCGTTTTTTGCGTTCGACGGTGGTCCATCCTTCTTGGTCGGCGGTGGCAGTGGTTTTGTCGGTGGCGGTGAAGGAGGGGCGATCGGGGACAGTCTGCGGTCGTAGCGGTGGTGTCGGTCTTCTCTTCCAAAGCCTCATGATGCCTCTGGAGTTTTCCGCCTTCCTGGGCCGAAGGCGGTCGTCGTCCTCGTGTAGGCGGGGATCCTGGTCACTCCCACTTCCTTGGTGTCGCAGGCGGGGATCCCAGCTTGGAGAGCGTAAGCTCTCTGAGGGAGAATGGAGGGACACTGGGATGCTTCCTAATGATGAGTTGGTCATCTGGCACTCTGTCGCTCGTCGAGCACTCGCGACCTTTGCGGCCTGAGGAAAGAAAAATCAAACGTTAGTACAGCTTTGTACACAGAAAGAGTTATTCGACTAGAGTCGAAGATTTCCCGACCCAGATGGGTCTAAAAGAGGTCAGGCAAGCCTGCTGGCCGCTGGCGACCGAGGACCCGGTGTCTGGCTGGAGCGAAGTACTGCAGCTGGAGAGCGCGCTCTGTGGCAGGAGCCGGAGAGACCTTCTCGACTCTGGAGGTTGTCTGCCACTGTCTTGCTGCGTCGATACCCGGGTATTTGAGAGGCGGTGAGGTCAGGTCTGTGAGGGGTAGCTAACCCAAGGGGAATTAGAGACTTCTTAGCCGAATGTTGCAAGCCTCTGACCTTCTCTGCTGGTGGACTTGAGGTAAAGTCTACAAGAGCGGCACTAATGGGGGGGGGGAGATTGTTTGCAAACCCTAAACTTTTAACACGTGATTTATTTGTATGAGTGGAGAAAGGTAGGAGTGCAACCATCACTCTAAACAGCGTCAGGGGTCATTAGTATTGACCCATGTCGAGAGCGTGTGTGATTTTATTTGTAGCTAGAAGAAAATTTTTATACATTTCACACGAGTGAATTGAGAGATTATATCTCTGCCTATTTTCTTTTCTGGGAGTAAAGCAAGATTTTGTAAAGGGTATATGTTAAATTTAATTGTAGATTTAAGTATTTTAGGTAAACTTTTAATAGTCCATTTTTTTTTCTTAATTTGAATATGAAGGCCTTATGTAGAGCAAGACAGTGTGACCCTTCGATATGAACGTTTGGTCTTCGACCTGAATCTCTGCGTTGGGACCTGCCAATACAACTGACCAGGGATCGAATATTTATTAGTTGTAGACATTTTGTCCCGGAAAGGAAAATCCTCCGGAAATGACCTTTTGTTGTTGTGGTAGAGAATAGTACATAATCACCGAATTGCTTTGTATTCATATTGATATTGGCTTTGATATTTGTTTGCGAATAAACGCCAAATAAGGTATATTCTGGAACCTTGGTGGTTTGGCACAATGTCACTGATCGGTTGCGGGAGAGCGTTGCTTCTACCAGGAATTAGACTTGTCTGCCATCGCCACAGGAGATTCTGGCTAGGCTTGTGAACAAAACAGAAATGGTTGCAGTGATGAACAGGTCTTGTGTTCAACTCGCATCGCGGACCACGACTTGCTATGTCCTGATATCAGTTGAGCTTGTTTTTTTTTTTTTTAAACCAGAATTGAAGCATTTCCAGTTCTTTCCACACGAGTTCTTGTATGAATATATCGCTTTATATCCACGTAAATATAGTTATAAACCTTCGTTCATATTCTCCCGTATTTAGATAGGCCAAATAACTGTTGGGTCTTTGGCATGTTTCAGATTGGCGCCTCTGTCCTCGAAAATAAAAAAAGAACTTCAGGTCTGATAAGGAAGGGGGGGGGGGAGGAAGTATATTATTCTCCTTTCAAACATTTGTACTTTCCCACGTTTGCAAGGTAGCGCGCAGAATAGACGTAAGAAAATGCCTCTCGCTCACATCCATTCTCTAGCTTTCCTGTGTAATGTAGAAACCATAGCCCCTCCTCCTCCTCCTCCTCCCTAACTCGGACCTAAAGTCCTTCCCAAGGGTTCCCTGGGCTCTCACCTGACCTGGTCAGTCTTACAAACCAATTCGAACATTCGCCTCTGTCTTCCTTGCCTTTCAACATTATCAGTAAACATGCATTTGCCCGATCCTCAGATACCTCGCCATGATCATTACATTGAAGATCATTTTAACCAAAGACTGGGAAGTGGAAGGTAGCACCTGCTGCTGCCTGCCTTCGACTCGGGTTGGTTTCCTTTTATTCGCCTCAACCACATGTGGGTCCCTGGCATCCAACCCACACACTTATTCTCTCGTACACGACACAGCTGACAAGCAACTTGTACTGTTTTCATTTTCTTTACTCTCCACACTGCAGTTTGTGGCAGGTCGATGGACCCTTCCAGGACCCTGCTTGCTGCCTCCGTCGGCATCTGCCACTCTTGCCTCTTGCACAGCTACACCTCTAGACTTGGCTCATCATCGCAACATTTCTGCAACATATGTGGCATCAGTTCTAACCACCTCTAATGACAGCATCTGTTCACCTCCTACCCTGGTCTTCTGCTTCTCTCTGAAGGCCAACTGTGGAAGGCTGCCTCTCCTGTGCACCGTCACATCTCCAACTATACGTATTCTCTATCATCGTTTTCCTTCCAAGGGTGGAGGATGTGCCCTACTGTAGTACAGAAACACTTGTCACTCACCGCGTTGATCTTGTCTCCTAAATCTGTTGTCATCCGGCTCACTTTCACTACCTTCTATTTCCTGGCTTTTCTGTTTCGTCAACCCCCCTCCCCCCATCCCTTCTGTAAGTATGCACAACCCTTCTACCATTTGACATCCGACGAGGAAGCTCTGCCCTCATCCTATCTAAGCGCTGAGATCCTCTATGCTTTGCATGTCAGTGTACACCACAAGGATTAGTTTGGCTCTGCGAGGGACGATCATGGTGGAGCCGATACCTTTTCTCATCTCCATAACACTGTGGAACAATAAGCACCCTACCCGAATTCCAGGCAATCACGACCACTCTAACAACACAACTAACACCATTTCTACCCCCTTAGGGTTCTCTGACCACAATCTTGTTTTACATTGAACTGGTCACTCCCGTCCTCTATAACCCTCTCTGAACGCCAGATGTTGCCCTTAGGGAAAACTCGTTGGCTATCCTTGCCCAACTGCTTTACTGACTCCTTGGAATGGGTACTGCTTCTATGGCCGGTATCCCTCCTGTTGTGCTGAACGCATAGCAGAGGTTATCTTGGCGGGGATGGAGACTTTCGGCATTTCTTCTAAAACTTTTCTCCTCGGTCATGCTTTGATCACTACTGCTCTGATGCCTGTCGCATCAGGCACTGTGCGTACCGGACCATGAAACTTTTCCTTTCCGCCCCACTTTCATTTCTGATCTGAATCCTGGCAAAGCTGTTCATGGGAGAGCCAAGTTCACTTTCTATTCATAAATTGTGCTGAATTAACTACTATTTGCAAATCTTTTTGATGCTTAACCAAAAGCATTTCTAACAACTTCTGTAATTCAACCTTTTCTCCTCCTCCTTTGCTGTCCTGATCAATCTCTTGCTAACTCTCCGACTGATAGAGCTGCTCTTTCTGACCTCTTGCTTTCCTCTCTCAACTGCTGATGATTGATACTATTCCTCGGACCACATCTACCTCTGAACCTATGCAATCTCCCGTTTTCTCCCTTAAGTTTTTCCACATATGCTTCCAGATCCAGGTGGACAAGGCGTATGGCTGATGTTATACCTCCTCGTGATCTGAGGGAGTTTGCCCCTGAGCAGCACCTGTCCTTGCTCGCCTGTTTCTCTTTCTAAATCCCAGACTTTCCCTTCCGCTAGGAAGCACGTCCTGGTGCAGCCCATCCCTAAGAGAGGAGACCACTGTAACCCCTCCAACTATCGCCCCATTGCTCTTACTTTTGCCATATCCTACATCTTTAAAACTCTTCTAAACTCTCTCTCAAATACTAGGAATCCCATTCCCTTCTGTCAGACACCAACACGGATATTGCAGGGCTGAGTCTATTGATGTATCTTATGACTCGCCTCTGGTCCTCTCTTTCGGGGATTTTTTTTTTTCATAGCCTTCGACAACTCCAGAACATTTGACAAAGTGTGGCACAAAATCTTTGCTTTCCAAACCCCCTCCCTTTGGTTTCGCTGCTTCTCTGTTCTGTAATGCATAATCTCCTCTCAGGCCGTCCCATGGCAGAAGTCAATAGAGCGACATCCTGTCAACAGTGGTGTTCCTTAGGGTTCTGTCCTATCACCTACTCTTTCTTCTCTCGATAAATGATCTCTTCTACTTCCAGCCCTATTTACTCTTATCCTGATGATTTCATTTTACACATTTCAACTATTTTTCTCTTTCCTTTCCTTTAATACTCGTTCCCTTTTTCGTGCTGATCATATATCCTCTCTCTTCTGGCCTGTTCAGAGTTCCCGATTGAGAAGCGGTAACCGTGTTAAGTTTAATGGTACTAAAACGAAATTTCACCCAGTATCTCTTTCTAAGAACCATTTGTTTCCTTTTGTTCAGTTTCAAAACATCACAACTCGACATTCTGATCATGTAAACTTGTTGGGCACAACCATATCCTCCACTCTGTCCTGGAAAACACACATAATAAACATCACAAAGTCTGCTTCCCAGAAGTTGGGAGTGCTGTACAGTTGCGATTACCTAACTTGGGAGCAGGTGTTTCACATCCATAGATGTCTTATTCGCCTATGTCTGGACATATTACTTACACATCTGGTGTAACTCGCGTTCCATTTCTCTGGCAACCAATGGAATAAAAAACTTCCGCATCATTAATTCTCTAGGCATCGCCTCTTCAATCTTTCCTCTCCGTATGCTGCCATGTTGTTGATCTGTCTCTGGTCTATAGGTATTATTGTGGCCTTTATTCTTGTGAACTGTCTGCTTGCTCCCTAACCCCAAGGTTTGGACCTGTGGTATGCGTTTGGCTGTTGCTTTCCACAGCTTCTGTGTGGAGTCCGGGCGCTTGAGAATTGGACGTTATGATGCCTCCGGCTTCCCTCGAGCAGCTATGCTGTGGAATCATATGCCTTATCCTGTCTTTCCCTCTTCATACAACCTTTCTTCCTTTCACAGTCAGGTCTCCAGGCACTTGCGGAGCCATGATTTTTCTTTCTATTTCAACTTTTCTGTCTCGCACGAGATGGCTTTGATTGGGGCATATTGTGATCATGTCGCTCCCTATGAAAGTCATCCCATAAAGAAATTCGACTGCAATAACATACACAACAGCCACCTTGCCGCATTGCATCTCGCGCAAGGCTTTCACCACCTCCTCTCTCTTCCCCAAAACACTCTCCACAACTCTTACTTCGCATACCAACCCGTCTCAAACACCCTACAGCTCCATCTCTTCGCTTCTTAACTGCCTGTGTACCACCTTCCCATTTGCCCCTCCACAGATGTTCCCATTTATTCTTTTCTCGCTGTTAATGTCCTTTCCAAAACATTCTTATTTTTCTGAATTTTGCGGGTACTTGCTCACCTATATTTCGATAAATGTGCCTGATTTCTCATCCCCTGCACCGTCCTATTGACCTGCTTGTGCTTTTTGTACACATCCGAATGGCTCGCTCCCTTTATCGCAAAAACCGACCATATAATTTTTTTTTTTTCAATAGCACTTAACTTCATCCCACCACCATTCTCTGCCATTTATGACCTGCCCACCTTCCGCATACGCACATGTCAACGCTGCTTCCCAGAGTTACTTCAAATTCCTCATTCACTATCCCAGCCTCGTTTTCTTTTACTTTTTTCTGTTCTACACTGTTTTTCCTTTTATTTCTCCACACAAGCTTCTTTTGGGAGCTTATTTGCTTTCAGCACTTTCACCCACAATTGTATGCTCTTCAGAAAGCCTCTATTAATCTTTAGCCTCGCCTCTACCAGATAATAACCAAACCCACCAGCTACTTTCCTCGGCACGTTCACATTAGAGTCTCTCCTTTGAACGTCTTTCTAGTAGTACGTGATCCAGTAATGCTCTTATCTTTCATTCTCCAGGTATACTTGCGCATGTCCCTCCTTTTAAACCAGTTCCTAATCACCTGCTATTTTTTTTTCAGCCTAACTCCATCAGCTGTTCAGTTTCCATTCACCTTAATGAATATCCAACGCACCGGAATTATTCCCTAAACTGCCACAGCTCACTATCGCAGACAAATCATCCATCCATCACTAGTAACCGATTTCGCATCAAAACTGCAGACGTGTTCACGTGGCTGCTTCCAAAACACTTTTCTTCTGATCTGGCCGGAGTTCATCTGGAAGTCACTTCCTTAGAATCCCACAACTCCTGCTACAACAGTTGTGCTACCCAATCCTTAGCTTTCGCCCTCACACTGATGTTACCTCTATATTATGATTATTATTGTTATTACTGATAGCGGTGGTTCCGGCGGTACAGTTGTATTCATTAGTGCTACTGTTGCTCTTATTACAATTTCATTTCAATTCATTATCATTATATACCACCAGTATCGGTGTTACAAACTTATATTTGTCATATTATCCCGTACAATTCAGGTAGGTGTTTTATGCAGTAGTTGACGGTTGTATGGCTCACGTGGGGCATGATAAGGCTGTACCTCAGGGAAATGGTCATACTTGATCAGAGTGTGAGGAGGGGAGGTGGTGCCTGATGTATTAAATCTATTAAATCTATTCCGGTCTGCTTGCTGTAATATTGTCAGTATATTGTATCGGATTTTATCCCTTCGTCTGATGTGATTAATTGGCCATGCAAGGATAGTCTGACTCCTGCAATAATGGTCAAAACCTGAATCTCTGTCCCATGCGATGTGATGTAATATTTACATATTATCAAAAAGATAATTTTCAGGACATGATACAGTATTCTGCACACGTGGAAGACAAAGAAAAAAATTCAGATAAATTTTGTCAGTTTTCACAAGCATGACAGATGTTGTCTCTGTAATCATTAACCTGGTTCATCATAAGTCATCATGGATTCTTCAATTCACATAAAACAATTCCATCAAGGAAATAAATCTTGGGAGGAATATTTATTTCCTTAAGAAGGACAACCGTCAGGTAGGAAGTGATTTCTGGGGTGGCAATACACGCCAGTCGTTGCCAGACGACGTGAGACTCAAAACTGGCAGCAGAGTCCCTCCCTCCACCCCAAACAAACAAAACACACACCTGATTGGTCTCGACTCATCTGGTGGGTGAAGGTCCTCCGGTTTTGCTGGATGCTGGTGTGTGGTCAGGTGACCCATCAGCGCTGGGGACCAGGACGGTCTTAAAATGACGAACACAACACAGATCCGTTCACTCCTTAAGCTGGCATCGTTCTCACCATTGACGCCAAACTCAAAAGTACAGAAGGGAATCACACCTGAGCTAAGTAGTTCAGTTGTGTGGAAAGGTACTAGTTATCACTAATGATGGCATTGATTTCATAGACAAAATCAAATAAATTCTAATATTTTTGTGGCATAAGTAATTTTACTCTGCTTGTCAAGTTAGATTAATTTTTAGTATTGAATATCTAGTTTACAAAGCAAATGAAGTGTGATATAATATTTTCATGTGTTATGTTTCTATAATATACCAAAAATTGTACTTTAGAACTTTGAAAGCATCAAAATTTCATTTCGGTTGTCAGAATTTTCAAACCATTGTCTGTGATCACTGATTTTTACCAGCCTCAAACATGTATAAAAAGAGGCCTGAATTTTGTCTGTATTCTAGAGGAAGTCTTTATATCCTTATGTATCGTATTATGTCAGGACTTCCAGCCCCGGTGGTGTCCCTACTCTGCCGGGCCACTGTGGACCGGGCCAGCCAGCACCTGCTGCTTCATTCTTGAAACTGCTGTTGCTGCTGCTCTTAAACTCGTCGTCAGCCTTAGCAGTCTCCTGAGCGGAGAGTTGTTGTTGTGCCTCCAAAATGGCTGCCGATCTCACCAGCGCTGACGTGCCAGCGGCACCCCCGTCTCCTTTCACTTCACCCGACGACCACTTTCCCCTTGCTTGCGTGGGTTGCCGGGCGTGGCAACGTTGGTTGTAGGGACAATGGTTCACTGGCGTCGGGGAAACGGGTTGGCAACACAGGGTCCTGAGGCGGGCAGGGGCAGTGTCTAGATACAAATACTCAGGCATTATTGCTCAAGGGATTCAACTCGGTTATGGATTCCCTCTCATATAGGCCTCCGTGAGCATGACAAAGCTGATGCTCTAGCCAAACTTGCACTTAGTAAAG
>JAYMFT010164333.1:0-12362 GCA_038088735.1 Panulirus argus | reverse complement strand
CACACACACACACACACACATATATATATATATATATATATATATATATATATATATATATATATATATATATGGTGTTGGGGGTCTGTACTGCACCCCAGCCTCTCACTCTACACCTAGCTTCCCTGATCTAGCAGGCTATTTGTTGCTACACAGTGCAGGAAGCAGTCCAATTCTTCTTGGAAGCTCCAGGGTCGTCTACCCCTCGTGTTCCGTACATCTCCCAGCGCGTCAGCATCTTTAGCCTTCAGTGGATCTATCTAATATGCATGTTCTACTTAAAAAAGCCTTTCAGTATTTCCCTAAATACAGCTGTCGAGTCTTCAGTCTGTACTCGTTCATTCAGTTGTTTTATTAGCTAGGTGCTCCGGTACAGCAGGGTACAGCTGTAACTTCTCTGGCTCAGGTACATACATCTCCTGTGGGGTGGTGTCAGCACAGAAGTAGTCGTCCAGGCGACATGTGTTAGTACTGGGCTGGAGTTACGTGGTATGTGACGGGTGGGTAGTGAGATCTAGCTGACTCTGCCGCCTCGACGGAACTACCCTTGGGCATGATAGCTCGGCCTTTGCCCTTACCTATTAGGGACCAAGAGAAAGGCCAGGCCGTCATAAGACATTGTACCCTCGTGTTCAAAGCTGTACCGTCGTGGTCATGGGTCGTACCGTCGTGGATATCTTGTGAAGTCTTGGGGGTCTTCACCCTCAAAGGCCGGCGGGGCCCAGGCTACTGGTGTGGGTCGCTGGTCGACCAAGCTGTTGGAAGCGGCAGCCCTCAGGCCCACATAGCCCCCACAGTCGTACCTTTGTGCTTAAGGGTAGTACCGTCGTGTTCAAGGGTCGTACCGTCGTTCTCCACGATGGTACCGTCGTGTTCAAGGGAGCAATCAATTACCTGTAGGCAGGTAAGGGCCCCAGTCACAACTCAGTCCTGTACAGTACATAAGGAGACGCCAAATAACCCTTGATGACAGGGAGCCAGGAAGGACTTTTGCCCGTAGATTATCCCCAGGTCCTCCTCACCGGTATTTACGGCCTTAGAGCACCCGCCCATAAGGATGACTGTCCTCCGGCACCAGATGAGTGTCTTCAGCTCTCCCCGGTGCCATGGACCTTCCATCATGCAATAAGAGACTTCGGGGTAAGACAGTGCCAGTCCCCCGACCGGCTGCAAGGCGGGCGCTCCCAGCCTGTACTAACCTTTAGATCACCCTTGCTACTCGTAGCCCTCCGGGCCTACACAGCCCCGACACATCTCTCAGCCAGGGCCACCCCTGACCCACCCTGTATCAGGTATTAAGGTGCTTGGGACACCACCAGCAGCCATATGCTGCCACCAGGGTGTCATGACGGTTGGCAGGGCTCGTGTTGTCAGCAGTATGGGGTGGCCAGTGGAGGAGTGTACTTTGACACCCATTATGCTGTCAGCAGTAAATATACTGACACCTTTATGCTGTAAGGCTGTCAGTACTGACGCCCGTATGCTGTACGGCACCGAGTACTGATACCAGTACTCTGACAACAGTGAGTACAAACACCAGTACTCTGACAACAGTGAGTACTGACACCAGTACTCTGACAACAGTGAGCACTGACACCAATACTCTGACAACAGTAAGCACTGACACCATTACTCTGGCAACAGTGAGCACTGACACCAGTATTCTGACAACCGTGAGTACTGACACCAGAATGCTCCACACAACCCTCATTAAACATTTCAACTTTGGTCCCGACCAAGCCGTCATCACCTCCACACTCCACTAACAACAGCTGTATGCCAGTACTGCAGACCTTATGAAAATATCAAGGATTCAGGTAACTTTAAATAAGTTCTATACTAATTATGTCACATCTTTCAGGCGTACATAACAAGGCTTCTTCCTTGTTATATAAGGGCTGGAGAATGTGTTAGGTAAGGCTAACCCATGTGTTAGGCAGGGCTGGTTCATGTGTTAGGTAGGGCTGGACCAAGTGTTAGGCAGGGCTCGAGCATGTGTTAGGTAGGGCTGGAGCTTGTGTTAGGTAGGTCTAACCCATGTGTTAGAGGCTGCAACAGACGTGAAAGAGTTGACGTATATCATCTACGTCATCAGTCTCTTTTATTTTTTTTTCTCTGTTAGCTGAGACGGCACGGACAGCTAAGGCCCTAATCAAGGCCATCCCATAAACGCTATATATATATGTATATACCCTAGCCTGAGCCAGGTACCCATTTTATCGACAACCCCTAAGGGTGGATGAACAGCTGGGTTAACTGTGGACGGACTACCGCAACCAGGATTCGAACCTATGCGCTCGACCCTTAAGGTTCAGGTCAAAGGCCAGGCTATCATACCTAAGGGTCGTACCTTCGTGCTCATGGGGTTAACAGACCCTGGGTAATGTGTCTGTGAGGTGAGCGGTACACCTGAGGGGATTAGTACACCTGAGGGAAGTGGTACACCTGAGGGGAGTGGTATACCTGAGGGAAGTGGTACACCTGAGGGGAGTGGTACATCTGAGGGGAGTGGTACACCTGAGGAAAGTGTTACACCCGAGGGAAGTGGTACACCTGAGGGGAGTGGTACACCTGAGGGGAATGGTACACCTGAGTCATCCCACTTACTGTACTTACAGATCATAGGTGGGAGGGGACACCTCCTACACAGCCGGCGGGGACACTTCCCACGACACTCCCGTCCTACCGGTGTGGGTGGAAGGAGACAGATGACACTGTCAATTTCCTTGCCAAATAAATTATGAACCACGAACAGCTACTCCACCCCATCCCCCCAGCCATGCCCTTCACTCGACCTTATGCTTTACAACTTACTTCCTTCACATCCTCCCTCCTGCTTCCTTCCCCCTCCCACACACCCTGTCCATTCCATCTATATCTCTCCCTACCAAGAACCATCTACATGACTGTGGCTGGCGCTAGTCATCTCACCTCGCTAATGGCGAAATCTCGTTCAAATAATTTAAAAGATAATGCAAAACTTTGAAAACAAATGATTTCAGATATTACCAACACCAACAGAGTTTATTTGTCAATTTTAGAATATTTACTGGCAAGATATACAGAGACGAAGCATTTCAGTGAGAGTGTGAGTGAAGGGCACATATCTAGGCGTAGGTAAAGGCAAGTCCAGACCGTACAGTGGGTACAATACATAGGCATAGGAGGGTGACAGGTGGGCCCGAGTGGGGCCTAGGGGGAGGTCTAGGATACATCAAATACATAAAATATAATTACAGGATAACAAATGATACCGACAGCATCATAGATAACAACATTTGTCTCATATAAAGCAAGCTTACATTATGTCCTGCATACATAGAACATCTTGTTAACGTTACAGTTTCACGTTGTTAACACTGACAATAATACAAAGAAGTTCAAGGTACGTCACACGCTGGGCACTGTAGTTACAGAATGCGCTTGTACTGGGCGAAATTACACCAGGTTTCTACATAGCTCAGGGCATGGCGAATCTTGCATAGAGTTTCAGAATGCCTTCAAAAATATCAGTATCAAAGCTGTCGACACAGTAAACTTTGAGGTCTGAAATCACTGATTTTGGGACATTCGTTCAGGATCACGCTATCAATGATCATAGCCTCACCCACTACCCTACATATGAAACCTACCCATGTACTCGGCGGTTATCCCGACCCTGAACTATGGTCCTCAATCACGTACACAGTCGTGTCAGTGCATCTGTAGTTCGGGACATATCTGATGATCACTCTCCTATTCGCTTTAGGTACAAAGTATCTGAGTTCCCTGATATGACTCACGTCAGACGACGCATCTCCATCCTCTGGGACTTGCATGGCCAGCTCACTGATGACCTTGGCAAGTGGTACGCCGAGTGCAAGTCTCACAGATCCTCCTGACTTCTTCTCTACTGACGTGATTAAGGCCACTGACAACTTTTACGACTACTCTGTGCTGCCAAGACGCATCAAAGAAGAATGAAAAGTGTAAGATAACACCTGGACCAAAGACGAGCGATTGCAGGCCCTTTGAAGAGGTTGGGTCGAGTATCGCAGTGGCGATGATCTCCTTTTCTCTTGGAAAGCTTCAAGGGAAATCCGCGAGATGAAGGACCAAATGCGAAATGACCACTGGCATCGTTCCCTGCAAAGGATTAGTGCTTACACACACCGAAGACGGGCATGGAGGGATGTTAATAGGATTACCGCCAAAAAACCAACACCGATTCATTACAATCCCCTTGACTACGCCGACGATCTGGCACAGTAGTGGTCTGCAGTCACAAATCATTGCACTGCCTCAGTACGTTGTGGGTTCCCTTTCACCAAAATGTCGTCAACAGAGGCTTTTCCATACAAGTAACCTGGAACGATCAGACTGAGATCGACAACATCCCATTCACTTATGAATAGATACGACGTGCACTTCACCAAGGCAGGGCCACTGCACCTGGGGATGATGGTATCATCTACTACGTGCTTCGACTTCCCTTAAATGTCATGTCTCCTACTAATCCTTTTCTCGATCTCTATAATATGAGCTTCCAGCACGGAGTTCTTCCTCGAGCTCGACACGTAGCACTATTATACCTATATAGAAGCCGAATTCTGATCCGTTTCGACCCATTTCTCTCACGTCTTGAACGATAAAATAAGAGCTTCTCTTGGATAATACGTTGTCTTAAGAAAAAGACTGAACGACATAACCACCAGAGCGGGTATGTTGGGGCATAGATACATCTATACCTTACCATAGGGGTGCTGAACCCACACAAGATACCTCTATTCCCCACCAGAGCCGTGCTGGAGCGACAAAGGTACAACTATACCCCACCAGGGCGGCGCTGGAGTGACACAAATCCTCCGGGGCCCAATCTCAGCCGGACCTGTAATCCTGTCAACCATCATTAACCTCTAACGAGATCCAGTAGAGCCACAAAGGCATCTCTGAGCCTCGGCACGGACGGACGGACGGACGGAAGAGTTAGTAAAGCTAACAAGACCGTACGTACGGACGGAAGGGTTCGTAAAGTTTAGCAAAGACCGTACGGACAGAGTGGTGTTGGGCGCGACTGTGCGAACGTAAGAACGACTGATACATTTCCATGATCGCACGGGCGTACGGACGAGTGAAGCTTTTCACGAACGCAACCAGTAAAGCTCGGCACGGACGTACGCACGGGCGAGTGCAGGTCGGTATGTGGGTACGGACGGATGCGTCTCGGTAAAGTTTGCGACGGAAGAGTATTACATGAGACTTTCACGGAAACGTACCGTGCATGCGTACAAGTATAACACTATATGCCCCTCATGGTGTGGCCTGGATGATAAAACTCAGACTGTCAACACCGGCATTGAATCTGAAGCATCGCAATGTGTCATTGTATGTGTATATTCTCCCTCTCTCTCTCTCTCCACCATCCAGAGAGAGAGAGAGAGAGAGAGAGAGAGGGGCAGGCTGGCTGCACTCAGCTTCCCGCAGCCTTCAAACGCGTCCACCATCCATCCCTCCTTCCGTAACACTACACAGGACCTCAAAATACGTGACTCAACTAATGAGCCATACAGGCAGAGCGACGGACACACACACACACACACACACACACACACATACACACACACACACACGATCATCTGGCCTCATGAGACAGCAAGTAGTACCTCCTCACAATCCCTCCACTCCTCACAAGACGATACAACAGGCGAAAGCCAATGGATGTGAGGTTTCGTGCTATCACATCCATCAGTCGCCCCTCCCTAACGCCATGAAGGGCACCGTACATACCCTACGACACTTTGCATCAAGATCAGTGCTTTAGACATGGGCACTAGGGCAGTAGAGGGCGGACGAGCCATGTCCCCTCCCCCACAATCTTTTTAATATTCCCAGAAAAAAATATGAATGAAGTCATTAGTCTTAATCATTGATTCAGTTTACTGTAAGATGGGGAGAATTACATGGGATCATACCAAAATACAGTGAGGTTCCTGCATTACAGTTATTACCAGTTTCAGCTGGCTTTGTTATAACGCTACAGTTTGTGTATTTACCTTATTTCCGATGTTTAGCAACCTCATTATAATACTTTCTATCAATCTATCGGCATTATTCATCATACCAAACCCTTATTACATTCCTAAATATAATTCACAAGTGTACACGTTTGCCTCATCAAAACACACATAAAATCTTTTTATCATTGTCCTCATAACTTATCCATATTCCCGTCCTCACAACTCATTCGTATTCCCGTCCACTTTTGCCTCCTTGTCTCATTCTAGCCACACGAAATATCCTCATGAATAATTCTCTCCATATTCATAATATCCTACACCTCTATGATTTCTTTTACGTCTTCTGTAATATCTTCTCCTTCCTGTAGCTTCGTCTCCCTAAATCCCCTAATGACAATGTTCTATAATTGTCTTATACTTTTAAGTAAATGAATTGGTACCTAGATCCTACATCCATTTCCAGACAACGTATCAGCGTATTCATTCCCAACTAACCCAACATATGCAGTGGTCCACTTCTTTCCTTACTGACGCACAGCTTTATTCACGTACATTCTCTCTCTTCATTTTCTTAAGGGTACATTCGTCTCATTTTCTTTTCCTTTTTTGTGGGAAGATGAATAACACCACACATCAGTAGGAAGATGAATGATACCAAATATTATTGGGTAGATGAATAATACCACACTTCATGGGTAAGATGAATAATACCACACATCATGGGCAAGATGAATGATACCACACATCATGGGCAAGATGAATGATACCACACATCATGGGGAAGATGAATAATACCACACATTATGGGTACGATGAATAATACCAGACCTCAAGGGGAACAGTAAGAACTCCAGAGGCATCGCCACAGACGACAGTACTGAGAGCCACAGGGAGGAATACATAATCATCCCAGGCGGCAGAGGGAGCTTGTAACATCCTGTTTATGGCCTCCCACACGCCCAACCCTGGCAATAAAAACATCAAAAGTGTCTGTGTGTTTGGTAAAGCAATATGCATTTGCCACTATTCTTTATCTAATTATCTTACCTAATTATCCAGCCTTCATGATTTAATCTCGGTATGCGTAATATAATGTCCAGGTACCAACCAGTCTCCCTGTAAACTGCGCCAAACACACTGGACTTCAGAATGGTACTCTTGACCCTAATATTCTCGACTCGAAGCAGCTTCGGAACGGTGTATCGGATCACGTTCTCCCCGCCCTGACAACCTATTCATATTCCCGTCCCCACAACTTGCCCATATCCTCGTCCGCTTTTACACTCGAGTCGTAATCTAGCCACAGAAAAATACCCTTAAGACTATTCTCTCCATATTCATAAGTTCCTACACCTCTATGAAGCAGTTTCAGAGGCAGTAGCCCCCATTCGACCAAAAGGTTCCTCCATAACACAAAGAAAGGAAAGGGGGAGGGGATGAAAGGGGGAGGGAGGGAAGGGAAGGGGAAGGGGAAGGAAGGAAAGCAAAAGCTTCACGAAACTTACGTCATCGTGAGTCACGAAACCCCCCCCCCTCCCATCTCCTCCTGCCAACTCGATGGACGTAATTACTATAATATTTGCCACAACATTCACCCTGTTGCTTCAGGTGGGGGGAGAGACGGGGCAGTGCATGATGTAGGGAGAGGATGGGAAGGGAGGCAGGGTGCTTGCTTGCAGGCAGAGCATGGGAGAGGGGGGAGGGTGTAGCTTGATGCTGGGACAGGAGGGAAAGGGGAGTACAGGAAAAGGAAAACTGGGAGGTAATACTACAGGAGGAGTGGCTGGGGAAAGTGGAGGGTAAAAATGATGGACATGAGGAGAAAGAGGGGTAAAGGAGAGGGAGAGAGGAAATGGAAGGACTGGAAGGAGTGAGGGAGAAGAGCGAGGAGATGGCTGTGGTAGGGGTGAGGGAGGTGCAAGTGTAGTGAGGGTAGGAGGAGGAGGAGGAGCCCAGACAAGGCTCCCTGCATCTCGTGCATGACTCAGCCACACACCAAACTCAACCCTGAATTAAATTTCCGGATAATAAATGAAGAGGCTCATCAGACCTCACCAGCACCCCTGGGCGGCGGGGGGGTTGCTGTGTGGGCGGTGGGGACCTCGTGCAGACTAGGGCTTGTCGCCTGAATGGTAGGGTCCTTGTGTGGATGGTGGGGACTCCACGCGGACCAGGGCATGGCGCCTGAGTGGTAGGGTCTTTGTGTCCATGGTGGGGACTTCGGTTTGGATTTGAATATTACGTGTGGGTGGTGGGGTCACCGACCGAGTGGTGGGGACATCCCGACGTCTGGGTGATGGGGACTTCGCCTGGGGCGATGAGGAAAAAGAAAATGGATCAAGTTTGAAAATGTTTCACTGCAAGCTGGGCGAGGGAATATATGAGCCAGTTTGCAGCAGACAGTCATTTTCCCGTACTAAATCAAATTGGCGAAACACCGAAATACAGAACGCGGCTGCTGACCAGGAAAATATCCCACAAGAGGCTACAGGAAAGAAGTAACGAACAGAATCGAATAAATTGCGTAAATATGCATAGAAAATAAAAAAGCCTCATACGTCAAAACAATCAACAGCACGAGGCGTATACTGCTGAAAATACGAAAAGAAACCCGAATGAATTTTCTAGTTAGAAGCCGAAGTTATTACTCAGCCTATTGACCTATTACTACCAGAAAATGGGGATATGGCTAATGAAAATGAAGCCATGTCAAAGATCTCACATGCATATTTTTGTTTTATCCATATCACTCTTGAAAACAGATCTCATGTTCCACATATTTCTCCTGTTTCTGATCTGATCCACAAAGCGCACACAGCCTCGAAAGAATCCACATCCACTTGTCTGTTGCTGTTCTGCATTCTTTACTATTCTTTGTATGGGTGGCGGGGACGTCCCTGGGTGGGTGGTGAGGATGCCGACTGTGTGTGGGTGGCGGAGACGTCGCCAGGGTCGGTGTGACGGAGGTGGTCGTAGGCATGGACGGCGGGAGACTTCGCGCGGGCGGGTGGTGGAGACGTTGTCTCTGTGGGTGGTGAGGATGTTGCCTCTGTGGGTGGCGGGGACGTGGCCTGGGTAGGGGAGGGATGTCGTCTGGCTGGTGAGGGGAGGAGACGGTTGCATCCCTCACACTTGAACTAAAAATGGCCAGTTCCTTGACAAAGGTTCCCACGGTACCATGACACTGCGGAAATATAGACACAAGAATCGCTTGCTTTTTGCCCAGGGAAAACCACATCCCTTCCCTCCCTCACTCCCTCCTGCAGCTCGCCAGAAAAAGTAACAATATTCTTGACGATGATAATTGTCTGCGCTCGCAAAACATTCGCCCGTAATACCAACCAGACTTCCACTCCTCCCCCTGCACCGACGCGCCACATCACTCACCCAGGGAGCAATGATCCTCCCACAGTAAGGGAGTATCAGGACACACCTTGTGGTTTTATGGAGAAGCAACGAAGCTTTGAAGAGAGACTGAAAAGGAAACAGAAGAGGGGAAGGTAAGTATTAAGTGTGAAAGTGAAGGGTAGATGGAAGGGGCGGGGCAAATGGAAGGGGGAGGGACAAAATGGAAGGGGCAGGACTACGAGAGCAGGAACGAGGAGGGAGGAACAGATGACACACGACACCCGACTGAGGCGAGACGCAGTAGGTAATATACTAACGCCGAGTTCCGGGCCATTGAGAGATGAATGGTGTAGTTCCGGTGGGGGGAAGGGGGGGGGATATGTGGACCCGTGAAGCAGTGTGTGTGAAAGGCTCAGGAGGGAAGGGGCGTGAAGCGGGAGGAAGCACGAAGAAAGTGGGGGGCCGGGAAGCGGGGGAAGTGGATAAAGAGAGGGCACAGAGAAAAAAGCATAAGGAGGGGGGGAGTGGGGGAAAGGAATTAAGGGGGTGAAATAGCAGAAAGATCATGACAGGGGAAGGAGAAAGAGGGAAGGGAGGGGAACAAGAGGAGAAGGAGAGGAGAGGAGAGTGGGCGCGGAAGAGCACGGAGGGAGAGAGGCGGCCCGCTCCACCTGTTGAGTGGGCTCACAACAATACGAGGCGGGACCCCGGCTGGCTGGCCAGCCTGAAGCTCGCTACTCCAGTAGGAGTGACGCTGCCGGCGTTGACTCCCTCAAAATGTGATCTTATCAGCACAGCCGAGTACCTTCATACGGGCCCCTGCTGTTGCTTATCATCAGAGTAATGTTTAACACATGGGTCATGCACGGGCCCACCAGAGTTCGAACCCAGGGCGCGGCTGTTGCCAACTCAGATGCTCGTCTTTCTCTTGCGGCTGGTCGAGAAATGGTACCAGGCTTAGGCTGGGGTGATAATGACAACGATTTGCCTCTGGGCGTCGAGGATCCGGGCTTCGTTCTACCACTTGGCCGGAGAGCCTGATTCAGCTCAAACTAAGGACAGACCACCTCGCTTGGACCTTGGCGTACGTGTGGTTTGTGCGTTTACGTAACTCCCTGTAACTTAGCTAACCCTCGGCTTCTCAGCGAGTTACGACCCACAGCCACCAACCACCAGGCCCTACTAAGTCAAGTCTGTAAAAGTCATGCGTTTAAGTGGGCCTCACACAGACACCGGAAGCTCCACAGACCCTCAGCGGCTTGGCAATGTTAGAACCTCCTCCGCTAACTTCTGCCTCGTCAACTTCCTTCACTTTATCTACGGCCCGTGACATCATTAACAAAGCCATTCAACGTTGGTTGCAGAGAAATTCTTATGCCACGGGTTGCGTATTTCCACACTGTTACTCATCAGGCTGTACGTTTACGAGGGACCCATCTCAACCTTCCGTTCCCTCACCTTTGGTGTCCCACAGGACCCTGATAGATGCCCCTGCTTGCTGGAACTGCCACCAGATCTCCCGACTATATACTGCCGTCAGTGACAACGCTGACAGCTTCCAGAACCAAACAACCTTCTCGATCTCACTCTGGATGATAAGCTAAACTGGAAGGAACACGTCTGAAAATCCCTCGTACCTGAGGAACAGTTTTGCGTCACAACCATTTCAAGCCAATCCAAGCTCCTACAGAGACTGCTATAATTACTGCCACATCCGAACTATTGCGAACATCATTAACAAATCAGTAAATCTGCTTACCAACCTCCACCCTGGTCTTTGTGTAAAGAATTTCACTCAAAAATCACGCCATCGTACTTAAAGGAGGTCTCCAAAGGTGGTGGCCTCTCTTGTCTCTACAGAGTCTCTACAGAGAACAATTGCCAAACCACTAACATGGAACTAGACAGCCAGCTTCCCTCCAGACTATGGTACAATACCTCGCGTGTCGTCTCGTAAAGGATAAAGGAGGCTATAGGTGTGGGCGGGTGTGTTGCGGGCGGTTGGCGGTAGGGCGGTAGTGCTAGGGGAAGTGGGGCGGTGGTGTCAGGGGCGATGGGTTGGTGGTGTCAGGGGCAGCGGGGTGGTGGTGTCAGGGGCGAGGGGTTGGTGGTGTCAAGGGCAGCGGGGTGGTGGTGTCAGGGGCGGCGGGGTGGTGGTGTCAGGGAAAGTCATCAGCGACGCGAGCCGCCTCAGCGGCCACGTTGTAAACAATGGTACCGGGTCTCTCTCAGACACAGCTCAGCTGACCTCCACTGTCTCCCTACCTACCCTGCCACGCCCACACCCTTAACCTACTACGCCCACACCCTTAACCTGCCACGCCCACACCTCTACTCTGCCACGCCCACACACTTACCCTGTTACGCCCACACTTCTGAGAAACAATATTTCCCTCTCCCACAGAGGCAGAGGATATTCATTTCGAGAGTCAGCTTATATAAAGTCACTATTTTTCCAGTACGTCAACTTATTCTAATCTATCTATTATCATTTCTCTCTCTTTCCTCCCCTTATCTGTTCTGGGTGCCCGGTGCCCACCAGCTGGCTCCTGGTGCCCTCGTGCCCCCCACAGCGCCGGGCCAGCAGTCAAGGGCGGCCTCAGCATTTGGGGCAGGAGTTATGGAAGGTAAACTTTTCATATTTGTGCAGGCGGACCCGTGTCCAGGCCCCCTGGCCCTACCCATCTATCACGGACGCCACTCACGCCAAGGACCCAACACGCTGAGTAGCCGGGCTACGCAGGGAACATCCTGCAACGGTCATAGCCACACAGGAGTCATAAATTCATCAATAATATATATATATATATTTTTTTTTCTTTTTTTTTTATACATATTCGCTGCTTCCCGCGTCAGCGAGGTAGCGCCAAGAACAGAGGATTGAGCCTTAGAGGAAAAATCCTCACTTGGCCCCCTTCTTTGTTCCTTCTTTTGGAAAAGAGAAAACAGGAGGGGAGGATTTCCAGCCCCCCGCTCCCTCCCCTTTTAGTCGCCTCTTACGACACGCAGGGAATACGA
>JAYMFT010164322.1:0-12362 GCA_038088735.1 Panulirus argus | reverse complement strand
TATTATTATTATTATAATTATTATTATTGTTATTATTATTATTATTATTATTATTATTATTATTATTATTATTATTACTACTATTACTATTATTATCATTTATCCCTGGGGATAGGGGAGAAAGTATGTTTCTCACATGTTCCCTGTGTATTGTAAAATGCAACTAAAAGTTGGAACAGAATTGTCTGTTCCTGGCATTACCCCATGAATGTGAGGTATTATTATTGTTATCATTATTCTCCTTTTTTCGTACATGCTTGCCATTTCCTACGTGAGCAAGGTAGCGACAAGAACAGGTGACTGAGCCTTAGAGGGAAAATTCCTCACTTGGCTCCTTGCTCTGTTCCTTCTTTTGGAAAGTAATACAGGAAGGGAGGATTTCCAGCCACCTGCTCCTACCCCTCTTAGTTGCCTTCTATGACACACAGGGAATATGCAGGCAGTATTCTTTCTCCCCTATCCCCAGGGATTATTATTATTATCATTATTATATTTAACCCCAGGACCCTCCTCTATGTGGCTTCAGCAGCTTCAAAACTGTGTCTGTCTATGCCTGATGCCCATTTCCTCTTGGAACTCTCATGAAGGTAGTGGCTACAGTAAAACATCTCCACTGTCCTTTCATACCTCTCTTGCATACAGCATTCCATGCATTTTTCCCCCATTTCTATCCTTCCTGAACTGTTCCACTCTATTCCCCCATATCACAGGCGGTCTTCCTTTTACACCAACCTCTTTACTTGTACAATCATATGCTTTCCTTTTAAACTCCCTGTCTTGCATTCTTTCCACATCCCCAAACCACCTCAAAGTATTATGTTTCACCCACTACATAATTCATCTCCTTTGCATTTCCTGCCTTACCAAATTTATTCTACATCCTTTATTACTGCCTTCATTCCATTTAGTCATACCACATGCTCCTCTCAAATAAGTAATTTCCACAGCCTGGATTCTTGAGCTCTGTGACTCATCCCTTGTCCATTTTTCAGCTGCATAGATCAGGGTTGGAAGAACTATGCTGTCCCTTAATCCTTACTACACTTCCATACTTATAACTCTACTGTTCTTTATTCTATTAAGGGACCGAGTGACTCTCCTACCCTGTACTGTTCTCTCCCTAAACTCTTTTCTGTATCACCAAACTTATCCAAGATAGCTCCCAAATACTTAAATTTTGTCACCTCTTTCAGGCTTTCTTCCCCCATATCTATAACAGAGTTTAGTACATTTTCTTTCGTCAATCTACAGGGCCTTGCAAAATTTATACTTCCACTGTTTCCTTTCAAACACCATTACTTTACTTTTACTCACATTTGCCTTCAGTTCCTCATGCTTACACATCACAAAACACACCTACAATCTTCTGCAACTCCTCTTCACTCTCAGCAAACAATACAGTATCATCTGCAAACAGGCTTGTCACATGCCACCATACCTCACCTCACCACCACACTTCATGTCTGCACCCCTTTCCCTAGATTTGCTTTCATCTCTCTTTGTCACTCCATCCATGTGTACATTAAAAAGCCACGATGAAATCACATAGCCCTGCCTCACATCCACATGTATACCAAAACTTTTGCTCAACTCACCATTCACTCTTACACATGCATTTGTTCCCTTATAGAAGGCTTTCACACCATCCAGCAGTTGTTCTCCTACCCCATACCTCCTAAATACATCTCATAAAGCATTCCAGTTGACTTTATCTTATGCTTTCTTCAGACCCATAAAAAGCTGCTGATAGTTCCAGTGTAACAATCTATAACAGGGATGTAATAGATTACTTTAGAGCAATTAGTTCCTCAATGAGACTTTATCTACCTTTCATCAGCTGATGATGACACTGCCTCATCAAAGGTAACTATCATTTGTGGTGTAACCTCAAGCAGGTAGTCTCATAAAACATTGATAATACACAGCAACTGGGATAAAGCCCTCCTTAGGTAACCAATTTTGAAAGTTGATATGATGTTGTAATATGCTTGTTGGATTTAGGAGGTGGTGTTTGACAACAAAAGTATTCTGCAGGTCAGGAGGTGGAGGTCAGGTAAGTTCACAAAGTGCCTCTGGGCATCATCAGTGAGGAATAAAGCCTTGAAAGCTAAGTTAGACTAAAGGCAGTGTTTTTTCCTAAAGATCACAGAAAATTGTTCATAAACCACTTGGTAGGCAGTTTTGTTGTTATTTAGACTCAGTTTTGATCGATAGTAAACTGGTAGGGTATGCTGAAGAAGACCCTTTAAGGCTTGGGGATTCTATTAATTATGTGCTTATAGAAAGACCTGTATTGAAGCCTTCTTTGGAACTTATGTTCATCCAATAAAAGGCAATTTCATCAACTTCAAGTAATTGATGTGGCAAGTAGCCCTTAGCTTCTATGTAGACATGCAAATTAGTTGAGCAACTCAGTAGATGTTACCAAATTAGCAGTGTAATCAAACAAAAATAAAGTATTTATGGAGAAAAGTAAGATTATTATCAGCCAGCTTCATCAGGGATATTCATGTTCATGCTAGACCTTCAGGTAAAGCAAGTAGGCCTGGCTGACAGTTAAACTTTACTTATGATCCTCACAGAATATCTTTATGGATTTAAGGTTGTGTGTGTGCCTTTAGCTGTATGTGTGCCATTACTTATGGCAAGGGGGTTTCAGGAAAGGTAGGGGATGTGTAGATCAGAGTTTTGTAGTAAAGATGACCGTGGAAAAGTATTTAGCAAAAGGTAAGAAGTTGTATGCAGGTTTTATGGATCTGGAGAAAGTGTAAGACAGAGTCGAGTAGAATGCTTTATGGGATGTGTTAAGGATGTATGGTGTAGGGGGACAATTGTTGGATGGTGTGAAAGCCTTCCATAAAGGAGCAAAGGCATGTGTAAGAGTGGATGGAGAGTTGAGCGAATGTTTTGGGATACATGTAGGTGTGAGGCAGGGCTATGTGATGTCACCGTGGCTTTTTAATATATGTAATTTGGAGTGATAAGAGAGATGAAAGCAAAACTAGGGAAAAGGGGTGCAAAGATGGAGTGTGATGGTGAGATATGGTGGATACTGGCAAGCTTGTTTGCAGATGATACTGTGTTGTTTGCTGAGAGTGAAGAGGAGTTGCAGAAGGTTGTAAGTATGTTTTATGATGTGTGTTAGGCTATTGAAGGTAAATGCAAGTAAAAGTAAAGCAATGGTGTTTGAAAGGAAACAGTGATAGTATAGATTCTGTAAAACCATATTGAGTGACAAAGGAAAGTATACTAAATTGTGCTTTTGATACTGGGGGAAAGAGACTGGAAGAAGTGAGGAAATTTAAGTATTTAGGAGCTGTCTTGGGTAAGTTTACTGATATGGAAGGAGAGATAAGGGAGAGAGCAGGACAGGGTAGAAGAGTCATTGGGTTTCTTAATAGAATAATGAAGGGTAGAGGTGTAAGTATGGAAGTAAAGAGAGGATTATGGGACAGCATAGTCCTCCCAACCCTGACCTATGCAGCCAAAACATGGACATGGAATGAGTCACAGACGTTAAGAATCAAGGCTGTGGAAATGAGCTATTTGAGAAGAGCATGTGGTGTGACTAGATGAAATGAAGAAAGAAATGAAGGAGTGTATGAGAGATGTGGTATGGCAGGGAATGCAAAGGGTATGTATGATTTATGGACTGGTAGAATGGATGAAATGTAATACTTTGAGGTGGTTTGGGCATGTTGAAAGAATTCAAGACCAGGAGTTTAAGAGGAGAGTGTATGATAGTATAATTAAAGGGGTTTGTATGAGAGGAACCCCACCTGATACATGGGCAAACAGAGTGGAGGAATACTGGAGGGAGAGAGATGTTGGAAGAATGCATGGAAAGGTGTATGCAAGGGGGGCAAGCGAGGACAGGGATAAGTGGAGACTCTTTTGCCATGGCCACCCCATGATGGGAGTTCCCATAGGAAATGGGTATCAGAGATATAGATAGAGAGATAGTGCCATTACTTATGTGTAGCTACCACTTTGCACAGTGCAGGAGGTAGTTCTGCACATTCAACATATTTCAATACATCATTATAAATAAATAATAAATATATAAAGAATGTTAATTGAATTTAGGCAGCCATTCAGCTGAAAATATACAGTTGAGATATTACAAAGCAGGGGGGGTTTATAATGGTAATTAATTAATTAATCACAAAAGAGCTGATGATCAAAGTTGGGCTTGATAATTCTTTTACCGTGGATAAGTACAGGAGTGATGAACTTCTATCTAATAAAAGTGGCAGATGTACGGTAAGTTTAACACAGCAAATTTTATGGTTCTTTGGTTCTCCACTTGTGGTGCCCTATCTGTTGAACTTCTTTACATTCAGGTAGCTCTTAAGACATTTATACACTGCTAGCAATTACATTTCAAGTGCACAGTTTGTCCCAACCATTCATTATAATTGCATTCCCATTCTAACAATCTTCTTGCCGAGCTTCTTGTCATGTCCTCTGTCATTGCATCTCATAGAGAATTGTTTTCTTTTGGTATCATCCAATTGATTTTAAAACTGAAAGGCTGCAATCAGCATTCAGATTTTGAAATCAGTTCAATGACACTTGCCTGTGGACAGTGTGCCTCTTTTACAGTTATTTTAATGTGGAGCTCTGAGAACAGATTAGGCACAGTGTTAACTCTCAGGACTCTTACACACAAATTCCTGTAGCTTATTTCCTTCAATGTAATAAACATGCTAAGGGCTTCTTTAACTGTGAACCATCCCCATTACAGTACTTTGCATTTACTCAGAATAAATTTCACAAACCATTTATCTGACCAACTTTTGAATTTATATAGGTCTTCCTTAAGCTTATTTACTCAGTCCTCTTTACTTCTCTCATGATTTTGGCAATGTATGCAAAAATGCTCAGGTAAGAATCCAGTCCATCAGGAAAGCCATTCACATATACAGTACAATGAATAGCACTGGGCCAAGGCCAAGCCCTGTGGCATACCATTGGTGACCTAAGCCCATTTTAAGAGTGCTTCTTTAAAATGCATCTTTTGCTTTCTTTCAGTTATGTGATCTGTCTAGTGAAGAAGTCTACCCTTCATTCTTACATGTAGATGTTGCCTCATAATCACCCTCTCATGTTGCATAGTGTTGAAAGCTTTCTGACAGTCCAGGAACACAGTCTGCCCATTTGTGGTTACCTGTTTCTACTGCATAAGGAAGGAGTTTTACACTTGTGGGGCCTCATCTTGTGAACATACTCTGCAATCATACAATCTTTTAAATTTCTGCATGCTGTCCACATTTATCACATTCTCGTTCAGTTTATTCCATTGATACACTGTTTTTATACTGTTTTTAACAAGACTCTTGCTTAATTCATGTTTGTCCTGTGGTTGTTCTATCCCAACAGCTTTCAAAGAACTGTTCACTATCAACATCATTAGTATTGTTTAAAAACTTAAAGGTTGTAACCTAGGTAATTCATTACTCTTCTTTCTTCCACGGTGGACAGATTGAAGGCTTCTATCCTTTCCCTATAACTAAACTCTCTTAATAGTGTACCATCTTTGTTCCCCTCCTCTAGACCACCTCTATTAGCTCTTTGTGCTTCTTAAGATGCAGTGACCAAACATGAGAAGCATACTCTAGTTCTGGCCTTATATAGGAAATGCATAGCTTGCTGAATGCTTCCTTACCCATATACTTGAAAGCTACACCAATAGTAGCCAGCAGACAGTTTCTCTCCTTTACTCTTCTCCTACTATGGGACTGTGGAGACAGTTTAGGGATGATTTCGACCCCCAAGTCCCAGTCACACAATGCAGCTTATTTCTTGCTGTGTGTGTTTGCAATTACCTATTTATAATTACCTATTTGTACTGTATGGGGAGGGAGTTTTACACTCATGGGACCCCATCTCTTGAACACTCTCTGTTATCAAGCAAACTCTTGAATATATGTATGCTGTCAACATAACCATCCCCTCAGGTCAGTCTGTTTCATTTATCCACTATCCTTATACTATAAAAGTATTTCTCTACATCCTTATTTACAAGTTTCTTGCTAATTTCCTCTGATTGCTCTGTTCCTACCGCTCTCAAAGTACTGTCCACTGTCCATTTCACTGATCTCTTTTAAAAACTGAAAGGTTGTGATCAGATCACCCTTCAGTCTTCTTTCTCCCAGCTAACCTCTCTTAATTCTGGTGCCATCTTTGTGGCCCTCCTCTGGACTTTTTATGTGAGTTCTTTGTGCCTCTTGGTTTCAGTGACCAAACCTGAGAAGTAGACTCATTTTGGCCTTGTGTAGGACATGAATAGCTTGCTAAACATTTCTTTATCCATATACTTGAAAGCTATTCTGATATTTGCCAGCAGGAAGTTTGTTTCTTTAGCTATTCTCCTAATATGGGACTCTGGCAACAGGCTAGGGACGATGTCTACTCCCAAGTTCTTCTTACACACAGACTCTTGTAGCTTATTTGCAGCTAGGTAATACTTGTTAAGTTTTGCTTTGTCCCACCCTCATTACTTAACATTTGCTTGGGTTCAAATTCATGAACCATGTTTCAAACCAACTTTGGAGCTGTTTAGGTCCCTTTGTAAGCTGATGCAATCCTCCTCACCTTCGCATCATATGTAAACATATTCAGGCAGTATTCCATACCTTTAGGCAAGTCATGAATACAGATCAAGAGTAGTAATGGTCCCAGAACCAAACCCTGTGGTACACCACTGGTTATATCAACACGTTTTGAAAAGGCTCCTCTGTCCTGCATCCTTTGTTCTCTCCCACAGAGATAATCTTTTGTCCAACAAAGGAGTTTCCTCCTCATTTCTAGTTGGTGATCCAGCTTCATAATCAGCCTCCTATGTGGTACATTGTCAAATGCCTTCTGGTAGTCCAGATACAAAAAGCCCACCTTTTGTCCAAGACTAAGCTCACTCTCTTATAAAACTCCTTTCCCTAAAACTATACTGTCTCTCACCTAGGAAATTTCTCCTCCACAGAAAGTCATCCACTTGCTTTCTAGTAATCTTTACCAGTGCCTATCACACCACACTCATTAGTGTGTGTGTGTGTGTGTGTGTGTCTGTGTGTCTGTGTGAAAGTAGAAGCAAAAGTAATTGGAAGGTTTGGTGTCCAGGAAAATTTATAGTGCTGAACGAATGTAGGGAATATCCTTGTTAATGGGTATTAGTATTGCTTCTGTGCTAATTGCCAACAAATATATATGGAACAAAAATATGAAAACCTATACATAATGTAGACATAGGTAACTCAGAGTAGAAAGAAATAGGATCGATTAATTTTTCAGTTGAAAGAACTTAATAGATAATGTGCTTGATATATGATCACTGAAAGGGCTAATAAAAAAAGCTGTGGGGATAAAAGTTGAAATTCTAAAGTGAAAGTCCACAAGTTTATTTCCAATAGATATGAGATGAAGACTGATTAGTGTAAATGTAACCATTGAGAAAGTGATGGAAGGAATTTGGAGATGGAGATACCAAAATAATGCAGTTGCAGAAACTGTGAAAGATGAATATGGAAGTTAGTACTGAGGATGAGGAAAGATGAGAATGCTATGATGGATTGAGTTTATAAGAACAAAAAGAGTGGTTGAATACTACATAGAGCAGTTAGATTATAACTTGAAGAGCAAGCTTGTAAAAGTCTTCGATTAAGGAGTAAAATCATTTGAATAAAAGAAATGTGGATGAATAAGTTAGTGAGGGTGTTAGGAATTATGATTACTGATAATGGAAGAATGTAAGCAAATGTAGAAAAGGAGTTACATTCAATTCTGTTTATAATCTTTCACTCTGCTTCCTTTACTTGAATTGCATCACATGCATTACAGTATGGAAATGATGCATTTTTATGTTTCAGCTGAGAACTTTGGTTGATAACTGCATAAATCCTGAGCCAGATAACCGACCAGACATCACTCATGTTTATGGTGTTGCTCGAGAGATGCACAGCCAGTCTCAATCACCAAGTTCTTGTAGCTCAGCATTATCTGCTGCTAACATAGCAAATGCAGGGGAAGTAAATGTTGATGAAAATAGACGTAGTTTAGAGCAGATCAGACTTCAGGACTAGCAGCGCGCCAACTGGCGTTGGTATACACGGTGTAATGAGAGAAAGACACCAGGTGCACCAAGTGCCTGGAATGAATCCCCAGTTTCAACAGGTTCCACTGAAACTAACAAAGTTGGAAACATGGAAGTTGGAATGCCAGGACCTAACTCTGGAGCAAGCACCACAGGTGATGCCTGGTCTCGTGATCCCAAAGCTTCTTCTGTATCAGAGTCTTCTGAGAGTGTTAAGAGTAACCGTAATCGGGGACGCAAACACAACTCAAATTCCACTGGGCAGTCAGAAAGCTCAGGACAACAGCGACCTCCCATGCGTACTCGCCTTCCTGGAAATGCACGAGATGATCTTTCACTTGTTTCCCTTTCAAACGGAAGTGACATAAAAAATTCATCACGTGAAATGATGGTTTCACCACCTCAGGGAGCAGGGATGTACCCACCTAGGAACCGTTATAATGTGAGGCTCCCACCTCTTGCTAAGAAACAATATTAAATATGCTGTTTATACAAACGTTTATGTTTTCCATTATTAACCTCATAAGTTGTCCGTTTATGTCAAATTTCATTTATTCAGCTTCTTTCATTTCCAGACTTGACCAGAACTTTTCAGTATATTTCATTTCCCTCCAAGATTGGAGTGACAAAGAATTCACCACGGGAAATGTTAATTACACCATCTTATTGGGTAGGGATATTCCCATGAAAGAACGCATTATGATCAAAGGCTCCAACCTCTCACCAGAGTCAATAATAAACCCAAGTTTGGATTTTCCTGTGTTTATGTTAAAGTCAATGTGGATGTACTAGATTCCATTGTAACATTTGTCATTTGCAGTACTCTATCAAAAAAGTTTTACTTAAATCTCTATGAAAAAGTATTTGAAATATATACCTGACATTTTCCATGTTTTGATGAGGTGTAAAGTGGTTTAACTGAAACCGTGCATACTCAATGCCAGTTGGTGGATAATGATTAGATAAATCGTAGTTCTTTAGGGATACTATTAGTGTTACTGGTTGTACATTTGTTGGTTAGAACGATTGGGCAAGCTCTATTATGACCTTACTAAGCACAAATTTGAAGTTCATGAGGAGGTCATTGATCTGGTGTGCTACACAAAGACTTGAGGGAAAATTTTGCAAGTGGAGGTATCGCATATGATCCATATGTACATGTTATCAGTTGTGTAGTGTAGAATACTAATTGTAACTGACCATCCATTATTCTGTGATAAGATTATGAGACTTACTCTTGTAAACAGTTATTTGGCCAGTCTCAGTATCTACATTTTGTAATGACTATTATATTTTTGCTTGTATAGGAAGGAATACCAACAGTAGTACATGAATTTTGCAGTATATGTACAGTTTTAGTGTTCACTAATGAATTCACTCTCAAATGGGAATGTACTTCATCTCTTGGGTCAGTGGCTGGGTTACCATTTTGCTTGGTCAAAGAGCACTAGATTGCAATCAAGAGATGAATGAACTTTCCAAGTGCTCATGGATTCATCTTCCAAACACACTTCATAACTGTGACTTTGAATTAACAGTTATATCTGTATAGGTTGTATATAGAATGTTTTTCTTTACTAAACCACCTGAAAATGTCAATGACTAAGCAAAGGTTTGTATCTTGTACAGTTTTGTGAAATTGGTTGTAATTAAATGTGAAATATTCTGAGCAAAGGATCGTTATTTTTAGATTATATGTCACCTACTGATCACAGCAGACATTAAGTAAACACATTTGTATAAATGATACAAGTACTAAACTGTAAATATGCCATATGAAAATCTTAAAGTGATTTTTGTATGGTACTGAACAATGAGAGTCCATGTATGAATTATATTTCTTCTTAAATGTTTGTCAAGTTCTTCTTAGCATTTTGATTATTCTCTATCATATTCTAGTTTTGTTCACAAATTGTGATTTATTGGTTTTAAACTTAGTATCTCTGTGTCATTCAGGTGGAATGATATTGATATATATTGCTGTACTTCCTTTTGAAAATAGAAATGACTGCATAGAAATGGATAATGATATAAAGTAAAAAGTGTACCAAGTGATTTAGAAGAATTATTCCTTCACCATGTGAATCTTTTGTAGAAGATAGATCTTATGCATGTACTTTCACATGGTTATGATTTGTATTTCAGTTCTTACTTATGATGGACTACAGTTGTGCATACTGTAGGTGCCAAAATATTTACATTAAAGGCATTGATGGTAATGCATTCTCACTGACAGAGGTGTGACAAGGGAAAGGTAAAAACTGTATAAAAGTAGTCAGAATGCCACTGAACTGTGTTCATCTTATCAGAAATGAGAATTAAGTTAATGCTCTACCTACTAATTTGCTTAAAACATTTCGGAAACAGATATCTCATTAACTTACCGAATACACACTAGTTTTATTTGAAGGTTGTTTGGCTAAATAAAAGACTGTCTAGAGCAGTATGAGACCTTTTTTTAATGCAATTCACTTTTATACATACAAAATTAAAGGGTATAGGAGGGAGCAGAGTTTGATGGCAAATTAAGTCATAAATGTAATAAAAGAAAAGTGATAGGTAATCAGTGTTGTAGTGCTTAATATTTTTGGTAAAATAATCAATACATGTTATTTGCATAACACTGAAAGCCAAGAACTGTCTTCTATGTACAATTTTTGGCAAAATTATAGTAAATGTATCATTTTACCAGAATAAGCTAACCATTTTAATTGCACGTTAGTGAGTATTCTATGATGATCAGGCTTTGATTTTCCGTGGTAATGCACTTGGCTAGTCAGTTATATGCTAGTCATATTACATATTTTGTAGAAGGCATTCTGGTTGAAGTTTTACCATGGAAACAAACATAAACAAACGAATTTGATTAATTATATCCAAGAAAATTTAGCAGCATCCTTAAGCACTTGAATAAGAAATATCCAAGAAAATTTAGCAGCATCCTTAAGCACTTGAATAAGAAATACTATGTTAATAATGTTGCATATTTTATGCTTGATGGAGGTTGTCTGTATATTGTTTTTTGTGTATATTATTAGGTTGGAATATTTTTCTTGGGTCTTTTGTTCTAATGCTTAATACAAAAGTGTTGAGCATTAATGTTTACCCAATACTGATTCACTGCTTCAAAGTAATACTTTATGATTGCTCTTAGTTAACAGACAAATTGTTATCTAGAAAGGCACGTTCCATGTTGTCGTTTTACATGATATTTTATACTGATAGATTTTGCACAGATACTAAGTGAACAATTATGTTTTGATGATACTTGTTATATTTCAGATTTTGATTAATTTCATCTGGTTAATCAAAAATACTTTTTTTTAATCTCAAAAACTATTAAGCACAGTAAAACCTCAGTATTTCACATAACAATCTTTTTCTGCTTATAATTTACCCAGCTTGAATACAGAATAGTGATTGTTTACTGTAAACCTATTTATTGTTACTTGTTTGCACCAGATATATCAGTCTTTCCTTATGATTATACATTCTTATATACATTCTACCCCAAAGACTTTATAACTGTGTGCTCTTGCCTCATCCCCTTTAATTAGAGGCATTTTTTCTCACAGTAGCCCAAATGACAACAATGCATACGTTTTTGAGGCTTTTTTCAGTAATGTTGGTATTTTTTGTATTCACATTTTCACTGGAGAATATTGAAGGAGTTGAGAGTATTAACTCTGCAAGTATGTTTAAGGCAATATGAATGTACATAGATATATAATTGTTTCTTCACCTAAAAATGAAAATTTCATCTTAAGACAGTTTTACTTTTCTTATGTTGTACAATCTCAATGAAGACCAACCTCTAAAGGAATCCATCATTTCCTTACTCCTGTGAGGAGTGCAGCTTTGAAGCTGCAGGTGTTCCATAAAACGGGTTCTCAGGTTGTATAATAGTGATATGAATAGTTATAATTATTACAGAACCCTAGGATCCGTGTTATGGGTCTCCTGCACCGTCGAGGCTACATTCCACATAGGGAAATGTGGACTCTTTTAGAGTAAGAAATTCTTTGAAAAGTTTGTACTCCTAATGAATCAGCCTTATCAAAGGTGACTTTTCAAAGTTGGATGTAACCTCTTTCAAGTGGAGTCTGAATATGCAGAAGGGTGTAAGGCGTGCACGGAATAGAGGGAAATGGAACAGTGTGGTATACTGGGGTCGACGTGCTGTCGATGGACTGAACCAGGGCATGTGAAGCATCTGGGGTATACCATGGAAAGGTCTGTGGGGCCTGGATGTGGTTAGAAAGCTGTGGTTTCG
>JAYMFT010164311.1:0-12362 GCA_038088735.1 Panulirus argus | reverse complement strand
GTTTGGCAGAGACAGAAGCATCACCACATAAGAGACAGTAATTTACCCAAGGAAAGTCAGAAAAGAAGTTACGTAGGTTATTCCAGTCAGCTTTGTTCAGGTGCCAGTATTTATGCTTAGAAGGGGCTGCTGGAGGGAGAGGTGCCAGTAGAATAGATACATTTATGAGAATATGATCAGACGAACCAATTTGGGGTAAGATTGTGTATTTACATCAATATGGATTAGAGGTGAAAAACAAATCCAGAATATTAGGAGACTGGTTGTAGCAGTCAGGTATATGGATAGGGTGGGAGATAATTTGCTCTAAATCTTTGACAAAGGAGAACGTGAGGGCTTTGATCCCTCCACCATCCATATGGGAAGAATTCAACCATTCCCTACAGTTAATGTTGAAATCCCCGAGGTAGAGGATCTCGGCTTGCGGGTGAGAGGATGTCACAGTCTCATGGCAGAAGTTTAGATAGTCGAAGAAGGATATAAAATTTTTAGAATTAAGAGAGCGATATGCGAAACAGAGGACAAGTGTGGTAGTAGGGAGACAGACTTTGAGCCACATAACATTAAAGTTTGGAGACTCAAGGTCCTAGAGGTGTGCAACAGGTGTGTTTATGTTGGAGTAAGCACAGACACCACCTTTGAAATGGAATTGTGAGTGGAGATTATAGTTAGATATGATAAAATGACTGGTGAAAACATCATTAGACAAGTATGTCTCAGACAGGAGTAAGATATTAGGAGAGGTACTAGACAGATGGTATTCAATTGAGGAGAGGTTACTAGAGAGACCATGAATGTTGGTATAGTGAATAGAACAAGAGGAAGGTCTCACAGAGAGGGAAAAGTCATGGGAAGGGCCAGTACTACTACTGCTAGAGCCAATCCTCAGGCACCTCACCAAGATCCATGAATACATTGAAAATTCCAGCTAAACCAGTCAACAACACAGTCATGCCTTATCTTGATAAATACAACAGCAGTATCATCCATTTCAGCCACCTTGCCACATTTCATCTTATGTAAGGCTGTCACCAACCCTTCTTTATTCACCAAACTACTCTCCATGACTCCCTCACTTCACATACCATCCCAACTCATATACCGTACATCTGCCACCCTATCACCAAACACATTCAGCAGTCAAAATACTCCATTTCCTCCTCACTTCATCACTACCTGTTACCACTTACCTTTTGCCCCTTTCACCAGTGTTCGTATATGTTCTCTTGTTTATTACACATTATTAACCTCTTTCCAAAACATCTTTTTCTCCCTAAAGTTTACTGATACTTGTTCACATCAACTCTCATTTGTCTTCTTTTTCAGCCCCTGCACCTTCCTCTTGACCTCCTGCAACTTTCTCTTACATGTGCCCAATCATTTGCACTCCTACCCTGTAAGTACCACTCAAATGTCTCTTTTTTTTCTCTTTCACTATCAACTTCAGTTCTTCATCCTACCACTCACCACCCTTTCTAATCTGCCCACCTTTCATCTCTCACATTCCACATGCACTTTTTGCTCATGCTGGCAATGATTCTCTAAATTCCTCCCATTCATAACCTACTTCCTTTGTTTCATTTATTCTTTAGTTGAAGGCCCCAGTCATGGACAAAAGTCCATATCGAGGCTGGGCCTTAATTGAAATATAGAGAATTATGAAACAGAAAAAGAAAAGACCAGGGGAAAGTATTTACAAATTTTTGAAAAAGTGGAAGACCTGTCTTTTGAAATGTGCAAGGTCATGGGTATTGGGAAAGACATGGGAAGGTAGAAAGTTCGAAAGCTTCGACATGTAGGGAAAGAAGCAGGTATCAAAATGGCCCATTCTTGAGTTGCCAATGGCCACACAATAATCATGTAATGCAGCAACTTGCTGAGTACTGCGTGGTCTAGCTAGTGGTAGGGGCATACAAGCAGCCAGCTCTTGGGAGCAGAAACCAGTATTTCTTCACACTTGTCTTTTTTCCAAGCTCACTTACTTTCACCACTCTTTTCCCTGAGATGTTGTTTCCTCTTTCTTGAAAAACATTACAAATCTTCACCCTTACCTCCACAAGATAGTGATCAAACATCCCACTAGCTGCCTATCTGAGCACATTTACATCCAAAAGTCTTTCTCTTCTATGCCTTTCAATTGATGTGTAATCTAATAGTCCCTTTTGACCTTTTTTCTTACTCATATGCATATACTTCTTTGTGTATATGTAGGTAGTAGTTGGTAGGCAGCCAGCAACTGGAAAGGTATATTACCAGTACTACTCGCCTGGGTATTGGGAAAGTTAGTGATGGCTGTGTAGTGAGCTAGCATTTCACTGGTTGTCAAATTGCACTCCTCTGACCTAGGTAGCTGTCTTTTATTTCTGCCTAACCCACACTAGACTACTGGCATTCTTTCCACAAACATACAATCTCCTTGTCATACGTAATACTTGACTACACTAACTCACACAGCTCATTCTTTGTTACTCTAGATTTTCCTGTGGTGAGCACTATGTGCTCTCCCTGCCTTTTGGCAAAATGGTAGGAGCGATAGATAGAAGTAGTAGGTAGGAACATTTTGGCAGTGGCATTAGGAAGAAACATTGGGTAGAAATAGTTAGTAGGAACATTAGCTAGGAGCCTCTGCAAACACTGCACTAGAGTTGCCCTCTGCCATTGGCCTGTTAAGGGTGAGGCACAAAATGCTAAGAAGCAGCACTGGAGTTCTCTAGTTATGGAAACCATTGCTGTAGCCACCTCCTTAAGGGAGTTCCAGTTGGGAACAGGCGTCAGAGATATAGAGATAGATAGATCCCTCTTGTTAAACCAGGTATTTCAAATCACAAGCCTTTTTCAGCACATAACTCCATAAGCTGTTCACCATTTCCATTCATAATACTGAATATCCCCTTGCCTCCCAGTTATACCCTCATCTACCACATTAATCACCTTCACATTCAAATAATCCATTACTGATACCTGGTCTGTTTCATTAGAACTGCTGACACACTCACTCTGCTGCTCTTAAAACACTTGACTCTCATGATGTTTCTCTTCTTGGCTAGGTTCATTAGTGTTAATGATCGATCACCCATCTCTCGCCATCCACTTTCCTTTTTACCTACATCAGTCAAGAATTCACTTCCTTAAGGTCTTTCACACACTTTTACAACTTTTTCTTTAAATGTTTGTATATCTGTATATCTGTTTGTCTGTGTATCATATAGTTATCTTCTATCTTGAACTCTGTTATCATGTACTTGTGGTTGATAAAGTGCATTCATGCATTTCGTGAGGGAATGACATTTTCTTTGAATGTGGTCCTCAGCATTAGCTTCATAAGATGACAAATGTACATATTCCACTAAGAGCACCTGACCTTTTTTCTGGACTTCATCCATTGCCCGTATAGTGTATGCCTCAGATGTACACAGAACGCATTCTTTGTCATTCAGAAGTCCCCCTCGTTGTTCATCTTTTAAAAATGTTAGTAATAAAGGATACCCATTCATTTGCATCAGATACTTTACTGCTTATGCTAAAAAGACTTATACCTTTATAATCCTTACAATGGTATTTATTTCCTAAAGTATATTGTTCCTCTTCATGTCATTTAACAATCTGTGAATGTTTTACAGTCATTAAAATTGTTTCATTCCCATTAAGATTTTATTTCAATCTTCATAAAGCTTAAAGGAGTTATTTTAGATCCTCCATTTTGGAAAGAAATGTTCTCATTGTTGTATGAACAATATAAGAAGAGCAAGACCCGGATCTTGGAAAGATTTTGCTTGCAGTTTAGCTTAAATTTTTTTGACTTGTGGAATCTTCAATTTTTGCAGGGTACTCTGTGACAGCAGGGCATTTCTTTGGTAACTATATGTCATATGCTGGTGGAGCTCCAAGGTCTAATGGAACAGGACAAGTTGTCTTTTTTTCACGTGAAAAAATTGGGAACAGTCTCTTGAGGGTGGACCTAATACTCAATGGAGAAATGTTTGCTTCGAGCTTTGGATTTGAAGTTCTTGCCATTGATATCAATGGAGACAGGTAATTAGTTGTAAATACTTTATTGGATTTTATATATATGTATATCTGAACACTATTCCGTATGTACTTAGTAAATGATTACTTTTGACATATGATGCATTTTTTTTAAATGTCTCCAATAATAATCTATCTATCTACATCTTTGATACCCATTCCCTTTAGGAACTCCCTCAAGGGGGTGACCATGGGAAAAGAGTCTTCATAACTGTTGAACTCCAGTGCTGCTGCTTAGCCTTTAGTGCCTCACCCTTTAGCAGGCCACTGGCAGAGGGCAACTCTAACACAGTATTTTCAGAGTCTCTTACTGAATGCTCCTACCTACTACTGCTACCTAACATTCCTACCTACTACTTGTATCTATTGCTCCTACCATTTTGCCAAAAGGCAGGGCTGGTGCAAAGCACTCACCACAGGAAAATCTAGAGCTGTGAAGAATAAGTTGTGTGAGGTAAGTATTGTCAAGTGTTATATGTTACGAGGAGAGACTGTATTTTTGTGAACAGAATGCCAGCAGTAATCATCCTGCATCTTAACCGGTAAAGGTTGCTTTGTCATCGTCTGCAAGTCATGTTATCAGCAGGGGAAGTTTGTTAAAGTTTCCTGAGCTGTGTATCACATGCAACAAACAAACCTTTCCTTGATGTACATGGGGTATAAGTTCCTAGAAAATGGTGTTCAAGTTAAATTTCTGTGAATCATACTTATTATTACATTGCAGAAATAATCCAGCCCTAAGAGATCTTACCAGATAAGCGAGTTTCTATGAGTAGTAAGTATTAATGATTTTGCAGGGACATTATCTTTGTGTTACACATTTAAAGACATTATCTAAACAGGATAAGGTGATGGTTTTTGTTAGTTGGTGGTAAAAGTCAAATGATTGTATGAACTGAAGGAGTGTTTGCTGATCACTTTCTTCTAAAATCAGATTGTATCTTGTATGCCATTGCATTTTATATGACAGAAAATACTGTTAATGTTATGATCCTGTTTTGTGTAATAACATTGAGATGTTAAAAGATATGTAAAAATATTTCAGACTGCATATGTGCTACAGTGCATTGATTATTGTACTCACTAACTAGTGTTTTGTAATGCTGGTGGTTGTTTACCATCTCCCATGTGCTTTCCGGCATGGTGTTGGATGCTCATCTTGGACATAAGTATATTTTGTGCACCTTGGATTACTATTGTGGACATCTTCCCTTTCAAGCTTCGTCAGCAGTTTTCTGACAGCTCCTCTAAGCCATCTATGTCTTGCACAAAGTGCAAAAGGAACATTTTAAGCCTCAAAAAGAAGATAGAGTTGTGCAAGAGGCTAGCAAAGGGGTGAATCCAAGGCTGTACTGTTGAAGGACTTCAACATCCTTTGCGTATTTACTTACATATATGTAAAATATTCACAGATATGTAGATTATTTTACTGTATTACAATTTCTGAATTACATGATAATTGGGTGGTTTAATGAAGAGAACAGAGGTGCTTAAAGCCTTATGTAAAATATAATGTGGCAGGGCAGCTGGAAAGGATGGTATTCTTGTTGAATTTAAAAAGAAATGGTGTGACATGTGTTGATGATTGGTTAGTTAAGATTTTCAATGTATGTATGGACCATGGTGAAGTGCCTTTGGATTGGTGGAATGTATATATAGTTCCATTGTATAAAGGCAAGGGGGATAAATTTATGTGTTCAAATGACAGATTTACAAGATTGTTAAGTTTACCTGGTAAGTTGTATGGGTGGTTAGTGATTGAAAGAGTGAAGCATGTACAGAGCTTTAGATTTAGGAGAAGTTTGGTTTCAGAAGCGGCTGAGGATGTGCAGGTCATGTGTTTGCCCTGAAGAATTTGTGTGAAAAATACTTAGAGAAATGGATGGATTTGTATGTGACATATATGGATCGTAAGAAAGCATATGTAAGGGTTCATAGAGATGCTAATAAAAGGTCTTAGGAATATATGGTGTGGGAGGAAAGCAGCTAGAAGCAGTGATATGCTTTTAAAAGGGTTTAAGACGTGTACTAATAGGAAGAGAGGAGAGTGAATGGTTCCAAGCGCAGGTTGCTCTGCAACATGGATGTGTGATGGTACTGTAGGAATTGTGAAATAAAGATGTTGGTGAAGACATGACACTTAGTTTATTCACAAACAAACAAGATATACAAGTAAGATCAGTGAGACAAGAAGGGGCATGTTGACTGCCTGAGAACTTATTGCTTCTGCTGACAGAGCACATGATGCTTGTTCAAAACAAAAGATGTCAAAACTTTTTCTTTTCTGAACAGCTGCTCTGTTTATACAAGGGATTGATTTGTCCTTGCATGGAGTACTGCTCCCACATTTGGGGTGGTTCTAGCTCTATTTCCTTACTTGAGAGAGTTGAGTCGAAAGCAATCCGACTTATAAACTGTCCCAGGCTAACTTCCAAACTTGATCCCCTTGCTCTATGCCACAATGTTGGTTCACTTTCCCTTTCCTATAGGTATTACTTTGGCTTTTGCTTCCGAGAGCTGGCTGCTTGTGTGCCCCCACCATTACCTAGACCACAGAATACTCGGCAAGCTGCTGCGTCACATGATTATTGTGTGGCCATCGGCAACTTAAGGGTGTGCTATTTTGATAACTGCTTCTTTCCCTACACATCGAAGCTCTGGAACTCTCTACCTTCTTATGTCTTTCCCAATGACTATGACCCGGCTCATTTCAAGACATGTTTTTCACTTTCTCAAAAATTTGTAAATACTTTCCCTGTCTGTTTTTCCCCCTTTCTAAATTCTCTATATTTCAATTAGGGCCCGGCCTTGATATGGACTTTTGTCCGTGACTGGAGCCTTCAACATAAAAAAAACAATCTAAATACCAATTCTAAACACAACAATCTTATCCGTTCTAAACATTACAATCTATCACACAAATGATTACAATGTTATGGATCTCTTGTCGTCCTACAAATGAACCTGGTTATGACCGTGTCCTCGAGGGATCGAAGGAGAGCAGGACGCGCGGCCCAGCTGGATGGGGGCCGGTCGTAACACTCTCATACGTCGGGATTGTTCAAGTCGAACTCGCTGATGTCGTTAGTCCTCAAGGGCGAAGATGAACGTTGCAGGCGCTTGAGCGTTAACGGGTCCCAGCGTGGGAAGAATGGCGAGTGGCAGTGACTACTGTTTAGTCAACTCAGTCATACATACTGCCGAACTGACTGCTGTCTTAAGTACGTTAAATAAACAGCACCTACGCTTCGCAGTAACCCTTGATACGGGCCTGTAGTCAGGTGGACACGTATACCTGTAGTGTGTCTTACCGACACACGAGGGCGCCCTCGACCTCGTGGGCTCCACGCTCGACACACACACACACGCCGGCGTCGCGTCCACCGACCCACACCTTCACCGGAAACATGCCTAGCCTCATCCAGCAGCGGACTCCCTCATCAGCCCAGCCACTAAACAAAAAGAACCGCGTTGCGTGACCCTGAAAAAGCACCATTGCGAATTATACATCGACGCGAACCCATTTTCAGCCTGGCCAATGTATGGACGAGGCCGGGTAATTCATAGCGTCACGAAGGTGACGGTGAGCCTGAGGTGGCGTCGCATCACCTGTCACTGGTAGCAGTACCGCGCGTCACTACGTCACGCCTACCGACGTCGTCTGTCACTCCCCGGTTACCAAGTCTAGAAATCTTACGTCAGCCGTTGGCAGCGCTTCACAGCGTCGTCAGCGTTTGATCACATCAAAGGATGTCTGATGCTGCGAAATATCTCATCTCTCCTACAGGAAAACTCACGTACAGTAAGGAGGTCGTCTGCCATGGAAAGGTGCGACCTTTCTCACCAGGACGGGGCGATCCGTGAAACACGAAGGAACAGTCTTGGAATATGGCGGCCTGGTCTTTGACCTGACCCTTTAAGGTCAGGTTTAAAGGCCAGGCCATCACACCCAAAGGTCCTATCGTCCTGCTCAAGGTCATACCGTCTTGCTCAAGAGCTTGGCCCTCTCAAACATGCCTTTCCTTCGAATCTAAACTTAGAATACAGTTCTGGGAAATGAATTTCTATGTGATATCTCAGGAGGTGCATTTCTTGAAAGCCTGGGAACACACGGTGCTTGCTGAGTCACCACAACAGGCAAATTTGACGAGACTGGAGACTAACAGCTTGTTTCCCCCCGCCGTTAGGAAGGAGTTGGAGCGGGTCCTGCGTGGTTACCAACAAACACTGCCCTGCAGGTGCCCATACTACGGGCCAGACGGTTTATAAGGTCCGAAGGGAACGTGCCGAATGCGAGAGGCTTCCGCGCAATGCGGGAGACTTGGCAGTCCTGCAGAGCCGGGTCGGGCCAGCACGTGCTCGGGGCATGACCAGTGCATGACTCCCGCCGCACAGCAAGAGAGCGCGGCGCCCCACGGTAACGCCATCACACACGGGGAATTTTCTGTGTCAGTTTCTTAAGAATCGTTTCCACTCCCCCACTGTGCCGTCATGGGCCGGGCTTGGAGGAAATAGTGCTGCATAAAAGGAAACAAATGCTCGCAGGGGTGCCCACCATATTGCCCACGTACATACGTACACTACCACCATATTGAGTGGTGCTATAAACCAGCCTATAGTATGGTATACGCCTATAAAGTCAGTATAGGCTCATGTAAATGACGTGTACTGTATTCTCGCACCTTCTCACTTTAAATATCTACATCGTTGACGTCTTATTACTGAATCCGCGGAGCCCTCACTCCACCTCTATGGCTTGCCTCATACACTACTACCCTATGATCCATATATACACTGGCACAGACACAACATGTGCTCTGTGCCGCGCCCCTGCAGTTACTGTAGGCAGATGTAAATAAAGGCGTTAACCAAGCAGCCGGCATCAAAGGAGATTGTAGGTTAAACCTGACGGTCTGCGTTGCGACGGACGAGTGTGTGTGTCTTTGTGCTCACACACTATACACCAGCTCTAGCCAGCCAGGCACCCCACCAAGCTTCGCCTAAACCGTTCCCCAGGTGTCACGTTACAACCTTCCTGTCTTTTAGGGTCAAAAAATCAGTTTTAGTGTACAATGTGAATTGGGTCGATCGACAGTGGAAGTTTTGGTAAGTCTGTGCACACTCACGCACACAAAAACGGGCCTTAGAAGTGTATTGGTTAGCGTTACTGGCCATGAGTCGAGGTCGAGCCCACAGCCAACCCAGCTGTTCATCCTTCCCTCGGGGCTGGTCGGTAAATGGGTACCTAGCTTAGGCTGGTGTGTGTGTGTGTGTGTGTGTGTGTGTGTGTGTGCACAGAAGTCAAGATGTGGTGCACATATACAAGGCTAAGAGATGGGACACCACGATTGTAAAACTCCCTTCCCGTTCAGCACAAATAGATGATTACAAATAGGTAATTACAAACACACACACACACACGAGTGAATACAGAGAGTGGAAAATGTCAAAAATTATCAAAATACAGTTGCAAGTAATGGAGCTCTTGGTACACTGAGACCCGCCCATACAGTACAAATGGCGACATCGTCGTCAGTATTTCCAGTTTTGAGTCACACACAAGAGGAAAGCAAAGCTTTAAACATTCCTACGGGGAACCGGAAAGGACGAATGAGCCATAGGCAATGTCTGGCCTCTCGGAGCTGGGCGCCACGTAACTAGGACAGAGGCGCACCACGACGTAGGAAGGCGTTGTGCCGGGCGAAAGTAATAGTGTCCACCTTCAGTAGCAGCTGAAGGTGCTGCAACCCATACTGGTGGGACCACAACGTGGTCAGCACGTGCTCGCTCGCACGCTCACACGCCACGGCACCTGACCTGTCTGGCGGAGTTGCGCACTTTGCGCGGAGCAAAGCTGCTACTGTGTCACGATGAGAGGGGTGGACTGTACTGGCTGGGAGGAGGGAAGTCGGGGCTTAGAGCAGGGCTTAGGGAACACAGGCGGGGGAGAAGGTAAGTCAGGGCTCAGGGCAGCTCAGGGAAGAGGTGCAGGAGGTGAAACTGTCACCGCCTCAAACAAAAAGCTCTCACAGTTCCCAGAACTCAAGCAGGAAACATTATGAGTCGTACAACATTTCCTGCGGAACTTTGTGTTCGTCTCATCCAGTGGAAAACGAAGCAGACGTTACCCTTATCTTGTTACCAGCACACATGACACTCTACCAGCACTAGCACCGTGAGAGACGCCTCTTCCTCACCTTACTGACTCATCCTGGGAGACGCCTCAAGTCTACCTTACTGACTCAACGCCCTGGGAGACGTCTCTAGTCTACCTTAGTGATCCCCCAGTGACTCCAGCATCCTTGGAGACTCATCTTGCTCTCCTCAGTGTCCCAGGGTGACTCGACGCTGCTGCCACACTCACAGCTATCAGAGAGACTGCAGCAGGATAGGAGATGTGACCTGCCTCGCAGTTTTTGCTGCCCGGCCGGACCTGCTGGACTGTCGTGGCTGGGGAGATCCGACCCGTAAGGCTGGTGGGGATGGGAGACTTGACCTCTTTTGGGACTGAAAAGTCAAACCTGTAGGAGATCGTACCTCTCAGAGGGGCGAGGAGACCTGTTCCAAACACTGTTGAGGGGCTGGGAAATATGATCTATTAAACTGCTGGTGTCTGGAGATCTAAACTGCTACTCTGTTAGGGACAGACAGCCTGAACCAAAAAACTTTTGAGGCTGGGATATCTGACATACCAGACGGCAGTGGCTGAGTAAAATGACCTTAGATTTGTTGTGACGAGGGAGATGTAACCAGCTGGACTACTGTATCTAGGAGATAAGACCTACAGGATTGCTGTACCCGGGAGATCTGTCTTACAAGAACTGCTGTGCCGGCAATTCTGACCAGAAAGACATTTGGACGCCAGGGAACAGACCCACAGCATCACCGAAGGTAGGAAGTCCCTGTTATGACCCAACTGATGTGTTGATCGTACAGCAGCGTTTCTCTCAGTCTGCCACACTACCACTGTTGGGACGAGAGAAGCCAGGATCTTACAGAGAGAGGCTGGCCTGTATGTTAATGTACAGTCGCCCTGTCAGGAAAGACAGTTGATGGCAAACCCAAAAACTTCAGTTCTATACGTGTAGCGGTTCCTGACCGTGACGCATTCACGGGCCGCCCGCCCAGGGTCGAGCGCATAGGTTCGAATCCTAGTTGCGGCAGTCGGTCCACAGTCAACCCAACTGTTCATCCACAGGGGTCCACATGAAGGTCATAGCTGTTATACGGTGGTGTATGATTCCCGAGCTGTTGACCTCGACCACCAGACACTTGCTCTTTAGCAACACCAACACTGATCAATCCAGAGCAGGATGTTACAGTTGGTCATGAGATCTGATTTAAGTTCGGGGGATTTTCCGACGCATTTCTTTACATATGCAATGTGTTTTCCGACATGCGTACCTTCCAGATAATTCATTCCAGCTAATTCTAGTTAATATACTCATTAAGACAATTTTCCAGTTTGTACAGTATCAGAGTAATGCTGATAATGTTTTGATAACGTTTCTTACTTTCTAACCTAGCCGGTAAACATGACTGTTCATCAAAGCATACGTCATGAATAACGGTCCCAGTCGACAGTTAATTACCTACTTTTGTCTTAATTGCTGTACATCCATAATCAACGTTAATAGCCGAAAGGTCCTCTATCAAGGAATAAAGTATCAAAATTGATCTGGTAAAAGTTCAATACTTGTGTGTCAGGGTGGTAGTAGTTGACTGGTTATTTGGGCTTTAGGCCTATCAACTGCCAGGGTCATTAAGACGGACATTTTTAAGGCGGTCAAATGTCAAGTTATAACCACTAATCGCAGTATCTTGATCACCTTCCTCAGGTGTTCGTGGTAATCTTATGACTTTACATACCCTTAGCGCACGTAAGTCCCTTGTCAGGTTGATGGACCAGTAATTGTTTACGAGCCAATCGTAAAACCTACCCTCACAGGTGACCATTCGTTCCCAGCATCTCCAACCTTTACATAAGCGTCAGAGAAAATTGTCGATACCCACCGAAATAGCTCATGCTCATTTCTTTTTCTTTTGTTTTTTAAGACTTGTAGAAGTTATTTTCTGAAACAGAATTTCAAAATAATATAAATGGGATGGCGGTATAGAAGCCCTGCGAACGGGAGAATTGTTCTTAACTTGGGAGGATCAAATGTACACGAGAGTCCGGAGATGAGAGAAAGGGGACATCAATCCTGACAGCGACGCATTCTCGGGCCGCCCAGGGTTGAGCCCACATTGGTTCGAATTCAGATCGAGGCAGTCGGTCCACGGTCCACCCAGCTGTTCATCCTCCCCTAGGGGCTGGTCGATAAACTGAGTACCAT
>JAYMFT010164300.1:0-12363 GCA_038088735.1 Panulirus argus | reverse complement strand
TATATATATATCCATGAATCAAAACTTTCGTGGCACATTCTGCTCACAAACACTCACAGTCAAGCGTCAAAAGTCATCAAAGAGAACCGTGTCAAGGCGACACGTCTCTAAGTCAGTTTTATGTGACAAATTATTTTAGCATGAACTTCAGACGTCCTGGGAGAGATGCCTTCAACCCACACACACTGAAGATAGGAGGACCCGGAGCGTGTGTGTGTGTGTGTTTGTGTGTGTGTGATAATCACCTTAATATTCCTCAGGGACCATGAGGATGATAACACTGACCAGTTCCTTGAGGCAAAGAGGCGTTATTCACCTTGCAGACACAGGAACCAAAACACACACAAACATACGCACACTCACGATACCAGCCAAGTCCAGTGATAATACAACGTCAGTTATACGATTTAGCGAAATATTCCTCACCGTATAAATTTTCTGAGGAATACAGATATACTGCTGCATGTGTATCTTACCCTAAGGGAAGAGATTTTTTTTAATAGAGGTGTTCCAAAAACCAGTTTCACAATACCGTTGCATTTTAAAAGTTCTGTTCTTACGATGTTTGAAATATGGACTGGTCGTGTTTACAGGAGAGAGAGATGTATCTTTTCTATATTGAAGGTGTTATGAAGCGCGAGTGATATGTCTGTACTCCAGGTAGCGGCTCGGATAACGGGGGACAGGTGAGCCTGGGTGGGTGTTGATGGGGGGGATAGCGGAGGGAGCGCAGGTAAGCAGCGCACTAGTGTGAGCGGCCACTGAGGCGTGCGCTGGCTGCCGTTACCGCCTTCACACCCATCGCCAGACATCACGCCTGGGAAACACACCGGCCGGGCTGGGCTAACAAGGTGCTATCCGCAACGAGCTGAACACTCCGGTGTACTACAGAGAATGGATGTTTGTTGGTCTCACAGGGAGGAATTGCTGGAAGGGGGAGGAAAAAATCTGACGTTTGGAGGGTGGAGTGGGCAGAGCGTGCCAGAACCATAGTATGCGCACACCAGACGCGCCCTTAAGTCGTGCCGTTATCGCCTTCTACCGTACTGAGATTACGCCTCTACGGTATGCTGAAAGTGTGGCTCTAGAAACAGTCTTGCGTTACATACCTTGTAAATGTACTGCTCAATAGAGCGAAAAATCAGTTTACGCGAAAATATGATTGATTATATCAATACATCAATAATATCAGTATAGATTTACCATTCCCATTTCTCTATAGATTACACTACAGCTAAACATTTAAGATAACGTAAGAACAATTACTTTACCGATTACGACTCGAACGTAATATGGGAAGAATTGGATGATAACAGTACTTAGTTCTTGACATCATAACGCTTAGGTAGACCGTTAGCAAACAGATGAACGGAGGTGACGACAAGTCTAATTACTGAAAGTTCCCGAAAAAAGATATCGTCTCTTTGTTTTCATCTGCACATCTTATTTATCTTTCAAGGCGACGCTGGAGGCAAATGTCTCTAGCAGTCCCGAGCTGTGGAGTCCAGCACAGGCCAAGGGTGGCTGAGATCCTGCCGAGACTGGCAACAACATTAATATACTGAGCACGCATGACCCTCATCCAATCTCTGTAACGTGACTGTACATACAAGTACACACGATTATTAACCCATCCTGTAATGTGTGTGTATCTGTGTATTGAGTAAATGTGGCCCCTCGCCTGACCTCTGTAACTGTACTCATGTCCACCCAAGTTTTTGTGACCTGATATACTCAAGGTTTGTCGAGCGGCCGTAACTACCTTGGTGAAACATGGGTGGTTCGCCCACACGTGTAGCTCTGGGTTGACGTGTTCTGGATATGGTTGGTGGACCCTGTACGTGGGTCTCGGTTCGAGACGCGTCACGTGCACCTCCATCAACGCATGTGACGAGCGAGCGTAGACTTACACAAAGAAATGAATAGATTTGCTGAAAAGAAAGAACATCAAGAATTTCTCAGAGGTTCCCGGCGACCACTGATTGCCGGTTCTAGTCCAGTGAAGACTCGAGATAACCAAAGATTATTTCTAAATACGTAATATATGAGATCAAGTTAAGAGTTATGAAAGATATGAAGCGCAATTATCAATGGACATCTCAAATGTGAAGATCACCGTGATTACCTGCCAATCTTACACCTGTCTGTGACGCCAGGAGGATATCTTCACAATTTAGTAATTATTTTGGGAAGAGTAATACAGCTCAACCGGTGATGACGATGCTTGATCAGGCAACGAGTCAGTTCCTGGCACCTGTAATATCATGTCACGCACACTCGCATCGCTCGCGGGCTGCTCGCACTTCTGAAAACATTTCCAACTCTCACCAGGAAGCTGGCTGGAACAGGCTCGTCCAGGGGGCTGCACAGATCCAACTCTCATCTGATTAAAGAATAGGTGACTTGTGAGGGAGGGAGGCCGAAGATAATGGTAGAGGGAGCGAAGGAGCTGGCGAGGGAGGACTAAGGCGGTGGTGGTGGGAGGGGAAGACTTGAGTAATGCTAACGTTACTGTCGGGTCATCAACCTTGTCACTGTTATCACTGGCAGCATAATGGGAATTTTTTTTTCTACTCTGAGAACAAATCCTTATCGTCGTATAAAGTGTCTGTCCTGCAATTTTGAATATTTCTGCAAAGATTTCCTAAAAGATATGAAGGAAATGAAGACTTAATGTTCACTTAGCGTGATGTAACGTATACCATCTCCTCTTCTTTAGGCCATTTAGCTTTTGATGTAATGATGAAGAATTTTTGTACCAAGTGTCATTACCTGCCGGTAGCGAGAGGCAAGCGTGTTCAGATACAGCCGCGAAATACTGTCACGGGAAGCAATGGTAGGGAGGTCTCACTGGCTCTGACGTTTTGTTATTCTGTTAACTTCAACATGAGGTGACGCTCAGAGTCTGGCGTAATGGTTACTAAGGTGAAGCATCTCCTCCTCTTACCACCTCACACTTCGCTCTAGTAATTCTCACTTTTCATCTTCATCTTTCATGAGTTCAGATCTGGCCACGTTCCTAGCGGGTGTGTGCGTTGTGTGTGCTCGTCTAGTCATCACACCTCAACGGAGTCAATCTAGACTACGATGTGATACTTGAATGGGTCGTTCTAGACGATGAAACATCATCAACTAAAACTCGTGATAAGAAATAAATTATCATTATCATTATCATTATTGCTATTATTATTGTTATCATTATTATCCTTATTATCATTATTATTATTATCATTATTATTAATACTATTATTATTAATATTAGTATTGTCATTATTATTATTATTATCATTATTATTATTATTATTATCATTATTATTATTATTATTATTATCATAATTCTATCGTTATAATTTTTATCATTATTACATTTATTACTATCTTTAATGCTATTATCATTACTGGCATTATTATCATTATCACTGTTATTATTACTGTCATAATTATTATTATTTTTATCAATATTATTGCACAGGCTTTCAATGACGTTGTTTGGAGTAACTACGCATTTGCAGTCGATCTTTCCCTCGTTTATATTCGTCAGTATTTTGTTCTGCTCATAATTGAGGCACCTTTGGGAGACCAGTTTGGGGCTGGCAGATCAGTGCGAAATCTATATGTGAAGTCGGTGGCCGGAAATGCGAACTTGCTGCGCGTGCGAGGATGACTTCGACTGTGGTTACCCCTGCTGGCCTCACTCCTCACATACCCACTGCTGGCGACGGGTTCCTGGTGTTTTTGAAAGTATTATCCTCATTTACATACATATCCTGGCAGAGGCTTCGCTTCGAGCTTTGCAGTTCTTGATGATCTGGTTTGTGTTGCGATTGCACGCTTGATTTATGGAACTCCAGTATCACTGACGGCAACGTTTCGTAAATGGGCTCTCGAAAGGTACGTATTGAAGGGAAATATTTCGGATGTGGAGTTCTCAAGTAATTGGTCTCAGTCGGGACGGTAATGCGAGATTATCACATTCTTTCGTTTTCTGAAATACACCACATCACTAAACAAGCACACATTCTGTCTTACAAATCAGATAACTAAAACGAAAATTGGATGTGCTGGTTCTGTAATGGAGGGTTGCAGGATTTCGTACCAACATGTCTTCAAATTCTTCAGAATATTCTCTTTCGTGCTGCAGAGTCTCCTGAAGCAACCACCTCACGCCGGCGGTGCGTCAGGCGCCAGCACCTCCTCCGTCAGGTGTGATCCAGGTGTTCGATGTCACCTGTAGACTTCAGCCATCCCAAAAGGCCGGGGAGTGACTAGGAGACCACACAACGATTAGCCGTGGCTACAATATAGTCGCTTAAGCACGACGGTTACGACTCTTGGTTTAGATGGCCTGGCTTTTAATGGTCAGGTCGAGGATCAGGAAAAAATACACAAGGGGTCACAACGTCGTGTTCGAGAGATTCCGATTCAGACGTAGGTGGTGTGAGTGTGTGGGTGTACATGTGCAAAAACTCGTGTATATACGCCTTTGTGAAAAAACGAAATCAGCAAGAAGGTAATCTAAACCAAAGTTATGAAAGTTATGAGAGGTTGGTGCACATAACACGACCAGGCAAGAGGCCTCAAGCCCAGAAATCCCACCGCTCGTTGCATCGCTCTCCACCTCTGGCGAAGATGTCGATGGCTCATCAGCATGTATCGCGCTGAGCACCTGTGGCCATACAGGCGGTGGTGGCTTCACAGGTGGACGATGTAGCCAAACATGGCATCAACCGCTCTACCTCTGACGCCAACAGACGAGCGTGTGTGTGACGCAGGTGTGGTGGCGTGGAGGCCGAGTCAGTACACACAAGGGTAACTGTAGTCGTGACTACAGCGGCATTTTTTTTTTTTACGCAAGTGAACGAAGAACTGAAAGCAGAATGTAACATGTTAAAACCAAAACAATGAGCTAAATGTGTAGGGAAATGTAACTGCTTCTGAAAAATTTCCAAATTCTTTGCTAGATTGTTTATGTTAGTAGTAATTGAGCGTACTTGTTAAACAGGGCACAAAAATGGATTTGGAATACATGTGTGTGTGTGTGTGTGTGTGTGTGTGTGTAATTACGTATCTGTACTGCACAGGGAGGGAGTTTTACACTCGTGGGGTCCTATCTCTTGAACATTATCTATTATCATATAACTTTTTGAATTTCTATCTGCTGTCTGCATCCACAATTTAGTTTATTCCATTCATGCCCCACTCTAATACTACGAATGTACTTCTTTACATCTTTTCTGACAAGTTTCTTGCTTAGTTTCCTTTTTGGCCTTTGATCGTCTTATTCTTGCAACCTTCGAAGAAATGTTAGCCGTTGAGGCATCACATTGGATTAATGATTCAAGCTTAAGATCAGGCCATCCCATACTCTTCCTTGGAGGGCAAATTCAAGGGCTCTAGTTTTTCCCTTTTTTTTTCATCTCTGTTATTTCTTTTACTGTTTTTGTTGCTCTAGTCTGGACCTTCTCCATCAATTTCCTGTGCTTCCTTAAGAGCGGTGGCAAAACATGCGAAACATGCTCTAGTTTTGGTCTAATGTAAGATGTGATCAGCTTGCTGAATATTTCCTTAACCAAGTATGCGCCTGAACACAGTTCTGAAATTTGCCAGCTGACAATTTGTATCCTCTGCTGTTCACTTCAGGTGGGACTCTGGCAACAGGTTACGGACGATATTTACTCTCAAGTCCCTCTGTCACAAGGAATCCCAATCTCATACCTTGCAAGATGATATCCGTGACCAAGCCTTCCTTCGCTGTATCCCATCCTCATTTCTTTACATGTGCTCACCTCCTTCATAACTGTCATGTATGTTTGAGTACTATTTGTGTTACGGGGGGAGAGATTTACACACGCGTTACCCCGTCTCTTAATTTCATATATAATGTATTATATCTTTATTCTCACGTGTACACACACACATAAACACACCAGCCTAAGCCATATACACATTTAACGATGAGCCTAGAGGGGATGATGAACATCTGGGTTTGTTGTTGGTTGTAGCCACACCCAAGTATGTATGTATGTGTGTGTATATGAGAGAAAGAGAGCTAATGCGTGAATAACACGCACACAAATAGTGGGTGGCAGGCAGGCAGGCAGGCACAGCCAAGGGGCGTACACTCGGCAGTATTTCCACCTTCTCCAAGGGTGTGGCGGGATCCTGAACCACATAACGTACAGTCGGTACTGGGAAACCATATCCTCTCTCCTTATGTCATAGAATCCTCACCTCCTCGCTAAACCTTACAAAATGATTATATCTTTTGTGGTACAATAGGGGGAGCTTCTCTTCCTTACGTACTGTAAGAAATGTAACCGCCTTCTACGATACAGCAAATAATGTGCGAACATTTGTCTTATGGTGTTTAGCTCATATCTCGTGCCACAGGTACTACAAGGCTGATTCCCCAATTCTTCAGGTGCTGCAATATTTATATACGTATGAATTCAAGAGCAACAGTAGGCATAATCCTCATCCGAGATCCCGAGATCCTGTATCGTTGAGTACTTCAAGGTGTGTACCTTCCCCCCAACTCAAGTACCGCAGAAACGGCATCTGACCTCAGCTTCCCATGGACCCACGCACGGGATCCCATCACCACTCTTCCGTCATCAGCCTCTCTCTCTCTCTCTCTCTCTCTCTCTCTCTCTCTCTCTCTCTCTCTCTCACTCTCTCTCTCGTCCCTCTGATCCGTGAGCAAATGGATGATTGGCTTCATGAGAAGTAACTCCGTATGAAGTTGTTCAATGGCTTGTTGCACCAACGCCGGTTAACAGTGAGTCTAACTGGTCAGGGGAATGGAATCCGCATCCCAGGAAACCCACGCTCAGTTACGTTGTAAACATTACAGTCAGTGAAGCGAGAGTCGACTTATTTATCAGTATTTGATTTGCGTGTGATCCAAATAGAATATCCGCCCCCTCAACACACACACACACACAAGCTTTACCTTTTAAATAGTATATATAAATCCATCAAGGGAATTAAATAGAAACATTAGAGGCAAATTTTCCTCTCAACGCTGTGTTCTGTAATCGACTGTGAGGCGATTACAGCAGCCATCTTGGGAACATTTTCGTCAGCAGTGAACGGACAGATGACCACATACTGACGTCCACCAGACCTTATAACTTTTATGGGCTTCTTTATATTGTATTCTATTTTCATGAAGCTTACGGTATAAAAAACCGACGCTTCACAATAAAAGTTTCGTATACTTTATAGCACTGTTTTATATATCTTATTTCGAGACACTGATGTAGATCTCAAGAAGACTGATGAGGGATCTGATGTTGATATAGGCATTAATGCTCGTAATCAGTTATTAAAAAGAATTAAGCTTTTCTGTGCAGATGTCTTGTTTTACACCTAAAAAATTGAAGTGTTTACACCTCTACTAAGTCGAATAATTTCACACTAGAGATTAACGAAAAAAAAAGCCGCTACTGCATTTGGTTGAGAGCTACAGAGAACAAGAAAATAGTCATAAGATTCTCGAGACAAACAGACAAATAAACAGATATATACGGTTTTCCTTATCTTCGGATGGCTGCTAGCCCCACGCATCTTGTCTTCAGTTCACTGACTCAGAACTAAGAGACCAGAGGCCAGCAAAGGCTGCGGCAAAGCGTCTTCTGAAGCCAACACGACTCTCATTCCACACGACACAGGTAATCAGAAGCACCCAAAGACGCACCACTGTTACCTTTTAAGCGGACGTGTAGTGTACGCTTTTCTTTACAACCTACATGTAGCCAGTGACATTTAGACCGCTTATTACAGTGCACAGGAGGAAACACAGCATCATCCACGCCTACGTGCGGCAGCTTCGCATCAGCTGTTGTATGGCCATCCCACAGAACCACTTGTGCTGACTGTGGCTGCCACACCTGTGTTTACCTGAAGCTGAGGCGACAAATAACAGATTTTTTTTTATGTTGAAGGTTTCAGTCACGGACAAAAGTCTATATCAAGGCCGGGCCCTAATTGAAATATAGAGAGACCTGAGAAAGGAAAAAGAAAAAAGACGGGGGAAAGTATTTACGAATTTTTGAGAAAGTGAAAGACCTGTCTTTTGAAATGGAACCACTCATGCACGAAGGTACTCCTCCCGAGCAGAGTGGCACGACCCCCTCAGCACGACTTTACGGCCCTTGGGTCTGGCCTTTTAACCTTACCTTTAAGGGTCAGACCAAAGAAGGAGGATACCATATACAAAGGCCGTAGACGCCGTGCTTCAGAGGTAAAGCGAACAACTTGCTGAAAGATGACGACACACTGACTCTGAGTTGATCCCTTGTTCTCAGGTCACACATTCACCTTTTCCGTGATCTGGGCCAGCTGAAGCCTCTTTAGATCTCACTGGATAACAGTACATCTCCCGCGGATATACAGCGCGGCCTCCCTATGTCTTTGCGGATCACGCTCAGCTGGGGCAACATTGAATGGTTCCTGAGATTCCGGCGGGCGCGTGAGTGATCTGCGAGGCTCAGTCATGTGCTGCGCGTGGCCGCTCTGCAAACGTTCCCTTGAGAGGAACACCTGACTGACTGGCATATGGTCACACACTGCAACATTAACGGGAGTCGGACGCTCACTCATTCATCCAAACTGCCACTCAACCAGCCAGTCAGCCAGCAAACCAGCTCGTCAACCAGTTAGCTAGTCTGCCAGCCACGCAGTCGTCTGGTCTGCTAGTCAGACAACTAGGTCGCCAACCAAAGAGCCAGATAGCTAGTTAGTACGGGAGCCAATCAGTTACTCAGTCAGGCAGCCAGGTAGTCTAAATGCCTGTCTATCAGTTGGCTATCCAGCCAGTCGGCTCGGCCAAGAAGCCATGACTTAGCCGCCTCTTTAATTAGGGAGTACTTACCTACATACGAGTATTTACGAATATATTTTGCCAAAGGCAGGGCTAGCGCGCAGCGCTCACCACAAGGAAATATAGAATTACGAATCATATGAGTCGTGTGTTATCAAGTTCTATGTACGAGATGGAGATACCGCAAGTGTGGGTGAAGCAGACAATTATTCAGGCCAAAGGAGTGACACTTGACAGCCAATGAAGTGTATGCACACTGCGCAGCCGTCACTAACCCTCCCGATACCCAGGTAATCATACCTCTTCGGTCATTAGCTACATGACACCTAACCTAACCTACAGAGAGAGAGAGAGAGAGAGAGAGAGAGAGAGAGAGAGAGAGAGAGAGAGTCCGTTGACGCAAAGTCTAGGTTTTCTATTTTGACCTTAACTCGAACTTTTCTTATTTCTTTGCCAGGTGAATGAGGTAAGAAATGATGAGTATGAAGACTTTCACCTCTTCTCACCCTCCAGCAACAACAGCAGGCGGAAAAATAAAACGAGAAATACCACGCAGGTTAAGACTGCATCCGTAGAATATAACAGGACAGAACGAAAGGGAAAAGCGTACAGCAAACTCTTGCTACGCCGTCCCACCTTCTGCTGCACTACAAGTTATTCTCGGGATACAGAAGAATAAAGAATGAACATATTTGTATTCATTTTTTTCCTTTTGTTCTTTCAGCAGATACATGAACTGATGAACGATTAGTTTACCCGGTTATTGGTGTTTATAGTAATTGCATCAGCTGCGTTTGACGGTAACTTATTCCAGCGTTCAACGCATATATGCACCTGCAAAAAAAAAACTTTTTCTTACGTCAGTGTTACATAATCTAGCGTTAAGTTCTATTCCATTTGTCCTAGTAACTGTGTCTTCTTGTACTTCAATAAGATCTTTGTGGTTTATTATTGTCGAGTCTATTCATAATTTTGAAAACTTGTATTAGGTCACAGCGAAGGGTATGATTCTTGAAAGGAAAGTGATCTAATCTTCATAGCATCTCTCCATACGTCAGATTTCTCAGTGCCGGAATCTGTTTCGTCGCCCGTCTTTGTACTTGTTCTCGCTTTTTCGTCCTCTGTATTATAGTTTGGGGACCAGAACTGTTTCCGGTGTTTTATGTTTTTGGTGCTTCAAAACCTGGCCGGCGTTTCCTTTTTTACTTGCTGCGGGACACTGTTTAGTGTACTTCAGATTGTTACAAACAGCATCTCTAAGACAGTTCTCTTCAATTACCAAGTTATCGGATTTCTCAATATCAGTATTCGTATCTCCAAAGTACTTAAGTTTCATATCCCAATTGTAGGACCATTTTGCTAAGTTGTTGAGATCTCTATGAATTATTTTAGTCTTACCCATTCATAGCTCTACCTTTAAGTTTTGTATCGTCCGCAGATTTGAAAATCTTGATACGAGGCTCGATTCTAGATCATTAAAGTATACTGGGAAAAGAATAGGACCAAGGACGGACCCCTGTGGCACACCACTTATTACGTTAAGCCAGAGTGTGGCTTCTTCATTTAAAACTACATATGGTTCTCTGTCGGGGAGCCAGTCAAATGATTCATCCCCTATTCTTTGTGATTTTTATTAACATAGCAATAACCTGTGTGGTACTTTATCGAACGCCTTTTGAAAGTCTAGGTATATTTTATCACAGGATGATGTTGAATTCCACTTGTCATCATACATTGAAAAATTCTGGTCAGTTTGTTAGACAAGATCTTTTGTGACAGAAGCCATGTTAGTTCTTCAGTATCAATCATTTTCCTGACGTAAAGCTAACTGGACGTAATTCAAGGCATAGTTCTTCTCTCCCTTCTTATATATGGGGTTATATCTGCCAATTTTCGGTCTTAGGCACCTCACCTTCCGTTAAAGATTTTATCAATTTTTTTTGTTTATGGGATACAACTGCCGTCTGACCTTTCAGAATCTTGGGACGAGGTAATCATTGGCAGTCAATTAGTTTGGGTTACTTTGGGCTAAGTATCTTGTTAATCAAAACTATCAATTTCTGTTACCTTTCATTTCACGTGATCGAGCAATTCTTTTTTGCGGTTGAGATAAGCACGATTTTTTTTTACTTAGTATGAAGGCCATTTCCTAACTGTTATCTTTTACTTTTCCATGTTTGGTTATCAGGGGTCCCATTGGATCTTTTACATTCTTAATTTGTCTTACATATCTGAGTAATTCCTTGGGGATTTTTTTTTCCATACATGGAAATTCTTTCTTCACGTGTAAGTTTATTTTGTCTTACGACCTTTCTGGAAACCCTATGGAATTTAAACAGTTCAACGATTTTCAATGTTTTTCATTAATGATATTATGATCGCTGTATGCCGGAGCCTCTCTGCCGCTGGTGAGGTTAAGATGGAAGATATTTCGGCCTTTAAAAGCTTTAATGGTTAATTGGTCAAGAAGAGTGTCTTCAATCATGTTCATTAATGTGTTACCATCTAGATTACCGATTGATATATTCCAGTTTACACTTCGATTGTTAAACTTCCCTACGCTGATGACTATTGTTTACAGTTCGTCCGAATATGAAGCCAAGACTGTTTATTTTCATTTCTGTTGGCAAAATATCAATATTCAGAGAATCGGAAGTAACAGTATCTGGCTTATTTAATTGAGCTTCACCTCAGGTGTTTTCAACATAAATCAATATATGAAAGCCTGTCTTCTACACACGAGGTTCCATGAACACTTTGTATCCAGATATTGAACATCTATTTTCAGAGTTTAGTGATGTTTCTCAGAATACAACAGGGATCGAATTCTCTCTTTTTCATAAATATTAATGATATTAATGATGAGATGAGTTGTAAATTATCTCACTAGGCTGTTGAATAAATGTACCCAAAGACTATTTTTCTGTTGCTCTAAGTTGACGCTGATGTACTGATAGACTGGGCTTACAGGTGGCTAATGAATTCTAATGTCGATCGGTGCAAAGTTTTGCTTATTGTTGGTGAAAACGGAAAGGCATACTAGAGTACGAATTCTTTGAGCTACAAAAGTTGAATAAAGAGAAAAAAATCTTTTATTTGATAATCTCTGGTTACCTAAACCCAATATCGCCTGACCCATTTTGCAAGATTATCGTTATTGGAATGTTTTTTTGAAGTGCTGTTGATATGTGTGTATGCAGCAGTGACAATGGGAAGCCCATGAACCTGTACTTGCTCTGTAAACATGTAATTCTATTACTTTCTATTTGTATTCCTTGTATTCTGTGCGATTAGTTGTCAGACGTTTATCAGAAGTTTGACAAATGTTTGTGTATGATTTCTGCCGTTTGCTGTGTACAGAGGGTTTGAGTAGGTCCTTGTGTTACAACGTGTTACGATAAGACGTCCTTATCTTCACGATTAAAATATTATGTTGTATTTCAGGTAGGGGAAGATAGATAGACAGATAGACAGATAGATAGATAGATAGATAGATAGATAGATAGATAGAGAGAGAGAGAGAGAGAGAGAGAGAGAGA
>JAYMFT010164289.1:0-12363 GCA_038088735.1 Panulirus argus | reverse complement strand
CACACATATATATATATATATATATATATATATATATATATATATATATATATATATATATATCAAAGGAATACATAGGTAGCGATGTGAATGACATAACTTCACATAACCCAGTAAACTATATAATCGCATATTTTTGTACAAAAATCCAATAAACAGACAGATTTAAGATCTAGTTAAAGACTTGTTTAAGTCACCTAAACCTTAAGTGCAACCTTCTCAGATAAGTCTTCATCAGCCTCTGAAGCCTTATGGAGCTGGAAGCCTCGGGTGTGATATTTGATAACGTCTCTGAACCGTTGAGTTCCGGGGGTTGGTTTCCTGCCTCGGCCCCACACACACAAACACACACACACACACACTAGGGTCCCACAGCTTCCTGGGACTCGACAAAAACTTGACCAACACAAACTTCCTGAAACTCTAGGTCGATGTGTAGATTCCCTGTTGTTTGTGTAGCCTAGTGTCCACAGCTGAAGTGGAATGATTGATGCAAAGTGGAATATGGTTGCTGGGTGGATTGTTGGTTGCCAGGCAGAATATTGACTTCCTAATGGAGCGGTGGTTGCTAGGGCTAGGTCGAATTTTAATAACTGAATGGAGCGTTGGTCGATGTATGTAGCGTGGGATCTTAGTGGAATGCTGGTCTCCAGGTGGAGTGTTGGTGGCGAGGTGGAGTGTTCGTTGACGGGCGGAGTGCTTATTGTCGCGTGAAGTGTTAGTTGCCCCACACGTACGTCTGGTAGTGGAGGCACGGGGTCTTAGTTCGTATTGTTTGCGATTATTTCGACGATGGAATTTTCTGCGGCAACTTATACGTATGTGCAGGGGACTGATTATTATAATAGCTGTGTTCGACGGGTCGGTTAAGTCGTACAGTAACGTGCTTTTTGGATATCTGATATCTGAGATGTACCATGCAGTTTTTCAATTTCGAATGTGTGAGATAATATTTCCTCCAGACAACGAGTTTGACTACAGTACTAAAGGAAATAATAATAAAAAAAATCACATACATTAGAATCAGCAAATGAAAGTGATGAGTATAATCTGAATGTCAAGGGGGGAATAAAAATGAACCGAAACTAAACGACTGGGCGGTAACTCTGTGGTGGGAGCCAGTGAGAGCGAGTCTGAGTTTTCAAATTCGAGGGATAAACGCGGCCGTTTGCCTCAGTGAAGGAGTTTGGCTGCAGTACGACACTGATGGCGACTGTTGTACTGTTGTAATCATAATGATGAAACCAAAGCGATAATGAAAACAGAATCAGAATTGACATTCAGGCAAGCGCAACGAGGGTGCGTCCGGGCATTACGTGATTATACAAACAAATGTGCTTCAAACTGTAGTGGCTCAATCGAGTATTCATAAAACATCTGAAGATGAACACGGGAAGAGAAGTGGGACACTTCAATAGTATGCAAGGTACTAGAGCAAAATTTACCAAGTAGCAATCAAGACTAATTTCTGTGAAAGAGTGCAGGTGTTACCCAGGAACTTTTCCAAAGGCTCCTGCACACCAAGGTCGCGCTACCTCTAGTAGCAGGGAAATCTAGACTCCTCTGGAGTTATAAATTCTTTAACGAGACTGTATATATATATATATATATATATATATATATATATATATATATATATATATGCATGTATGTGTGTGTTTCGAAATAGTGAACTGGAAAAGCAGAAATCTAAGTAAGGCAGATCACCCCCCCCCATTAATTGTAGATATGGGTTGTGTAGGAAAAGCGCAAGGCCTAAGAGAGGTGGTAAGTGGGTTTGAGACCACTTATGTATGAAGTTAAGTCACTGTGAACAAAGGCACGGAAACGCGACAATACGAATCCACTGCCGGACGTATTGGAGGATGTAGTAAACACCTGATGGCATCAAGCACTCGAAAGTGATAATCAGGGTAGGACAAGGTTGAAGCAAATGACTTACAGGGGAATCAGACTATATTTAGACGGTGGAAAGGGCCCCGAAGGTGACATTAACAGGAACAGACACACAAGATCACAGATGAATGCAAAACTAGAGAAAATATTGAAACAGAACATCAGAAGGAACATGAGGGAAAAATAACGTCGGTGATATGAATTTCAAAGCAATCAAAGCGTACGGGGTAGGGTGCCCAAACATAAAGGGTGAGCCCGCAGACTGGTTGAAATGAGCAGACGTAAATTATCCTACACTACATAAAATTGTTCACAGTGTACTGAAAGCTTAGATGGAGTGATGAAGCGCGTGCTGGAGGGGTGTAGGTCAGGTCTAATATTTACTTTGGTAGGTTGTGTGGGCTTTAGGCCCATTAACTACCCGATTTATAGAGGTCAACTTCATGCTATATACACCTACTGAGAAATCTTTTAACACCTTCTTCAGGCGTTAGGGATAGTTCTAAGACCAACTGCACTCTCACTGCGCATGTGGCCCCTGACAATAGGTCAACAAGAAATACATAATGAAGCAAGGAAAGCCAGGACTCTAGAGGAGGAGGAAAAGAAAAGAATGAACATAATGAAAATTACAGGTGTCCAGAAGATGAGCAGAGAGATCAGATGGACAAAGGGGATACACAAGATGCACTGTAGAGAGGGGAATGTGACACCCGCTGAAAATTATGTGTAAGTTGGGCCTTCAAGCTGGAAGACAGCGAGGAATACAATTGGAATCATTCCATGGAACATTTGTGTCGTCTTTATAGCAATATAGTCACTAGAGGGTGAAATGAGCACGGCTGGAAACACTGTTTGGAAGATGTCAAATTCACATTAAGTTCCATGACCAAAGGCGGATTTATCTTCGAGTTATGAGCCACGTTAAGCTCCAGGTAAAACCTGTTGGTAAGGGGGTATAGTCCAGGCAATTTTCGAATTAGAGTTATGGGTCTTGTGCCATTACAGATATCCAGATGCATAAAGTTTTACGAGTGTGCAATTTCAACTTTTCAACTTAAGACCCAGATGAGGTTACTATGTGACTCCAACGACGGACAAGGCGACCCTAAAGTGTATGCCATGCTACACAGGCGACGTTGAAATGCAGATACAGTATAGATAAGGAAGGAACAAAGGAGGAGATGCAGATAGTTCAAAGAGAAGCCATCGAGGGCCAGAAACTTGAGAACGAACCAGTGCGAGAGGAACCAGTACAGTCAGCTGAAGATCATGTATACAAACGCTGACTGACTGGTGGGTTTAGAATGATAAGAAACTTGTATGCAAGACCAAGTGGACTAAAGTAAACCATACGTCAAAGGCAGAGTTGAATCTAAATTCACCAAGGAAGGGAAGGTCTAGCCCTACGGATGAGCGAAACCATTAACTTTCAAAAATATTAGTAAAGAGCAGACATCTGTCCCATTACATTCAAGGGAAAACAGTAATTGATGAAATATGCTTATAATCCTGTTAGTGGACAATCTTCCACGATGATCAGATGACCTACAGCAACCATTTGAGGGGAAAAAATAAGGGAACGGCCAGGATCGGCAAGGTTAGCCAAGCAGAGCGGTGTTAAAATTCTTATCTTAAGAGACTTCAACAACAAAGAACTAGACTGGAATACCTCAGATCCGCGTAGGTGAGAGCAAGTGGAGGTTCAAGTCTTATAATTCGTACAGGATAACTCGGAGTACCAACATGTATCAGGGTTAGAGGTGTGGAACTAATTTTCGGACAAAGTACCCTTGAACTTGGAAACATTACCTACGGGTCTCCAATTCGAAACACGATCACCTGATACTTGAGATGGATTGTGTAGCGAAAGAGGAGGAGCTCAAGGAAGAAGATGACCTAACCTAGGAGATAGCATGAAGAAAGAAACAATGAAGCCTTGAACATTTACTTTTAGGAGACAGATTAGGAGGCCGAATTCCAAAACCTGGAGGACTAGGTTATGTGGAACATACAGCGAGGGCGTAGGATGGTGTGTACCATCAGTCGTGCACAGGGAGAGGGAGGGACAGAGGAAAGATGAAAAGACTGACTTCACTGGAGGTGTAATTAAGCAAGGGAACACACAGACATCCAAGGGAAGAGATATAGGGGACCTAGGGTTCAGGCTTCGTTTGAGTGGTGTAAAAGGGCCTGAAATAATTACAAGAAGGGAGGAACGAGTGTGGTACGATAGAAGCATAGCTGATGGGTCGTATTTACCCAAGTGACGACTCACAACAGATTTGCAGAAGATAACTTACCAACAAAGAACCAGATCAGTTGTGCCCAAGAAAATGTTACTAATGCAGATGAGGACATATGTGAAGAGTTGAATACTGAGAGCTGGAGGGGAGCATTACTACCATCCTAGGAGAGGAGGAGATATCTTAGAAAATGCTTAAATGATTCCATTGGAAGGTAGGGAGGCTCTGGAACTACAAAACTCATAGACCGGATGGTGTCACATCATTTGTATTCACAGAGTCAGAGCAGCACTAACTCTGTTCAAGTTATCCTTCAGTGAAGGCAGTGCGCCTGTAGAGCAAAAGAAAGCCAATTTAGTACCAATATTCCAAAAAAGGTGGTCCTAAACTAAAGACCAGTATCACTAAGGATTACGACTTAAGATACGAGAGGAAACAGAAAGAGGAATTCTTAACTACCGCAAGCTTCTGACGTAAGAGACACCATGGCTCCAAAAGGAATAGATTTGCCGTGACGCATGTACTGGATTTCTATGAGAGAATAAGCAACATTCTAAAGGAAATTCGTGGGTGGAATATATATTTTTGTACCGACAGAAGACCTGTAACGCAGTCCACAACAGAAGACCGATGAGGAAACTAGGCACTCAAGCTTTTGATCAAGCAAGGCCTATTCAACTGGACTGACTTGGAGGAAGCAGAAAACACATTTCAAGGGAGCATTCTCAAGCAGGGTGAAGATGTCAAGTGAGGACCATCAGGGATCAGTAATGGGTTCACTATTTTTAATCTACGTAAATGACACTTGAGGCGGAATCATAACTGAATATGTTCGCTGTTGCCAAAATCATGGAAATGAAGCGCAAAGTAACAAGGACTGCGAAATATGACAGAGACTCAGAATGTAGTAGTGGTTGGAAAAGGAAAAATGAAAATTAACCCTGGAAAATCATTAAGATGGAAGAGGGCTTAAAACAAAATGAGGCTGCGAGTACCATACTGGGGAAACAAATTACGAGTCGCACCGTAGGATCTGACATCATGCCAAACTTGTCAACAGAACGATCGTGTGAGGGACAAACTATAATTTGGTCCGTGTCGAGATTGCCTTCAAGCTAGTGGACACTGAGTTGCAGAGGGAAATTTGTATGACCTACGTTCGCCCGAAGCTGAAATATACCACAAACGTTTGGGCTCCATACCCGAGGAGCCACAAAGAAAGGCAGGAAAAGGCCCAAAGGATTGGAACAAGACTGGTACCAGACCTGCGTGGAATGAGCCACAAAGAGATCACGGAAGCCCTCGATCTGCTCTCTGTAGGAAAGAGAACTACGTATGAATTCCATAAAGAAGGCCGTTAATACTGTACTATATATGACAGTTCTCTGAAATTAGAAATAGTCCAGAACAAGATGGCGAAACTCGAAAACAAGAACAGCGCTCGGAGGGATGTGAGGAAGCATTTCTCCAGCAACAGAGTTATGGACACATGGAGCAACGGAGCCAAATAGGAAGTTAATGAGAGTAACAATGGAAAATAAAAAAATCTCTGAGTGTAAGGCTCCCTCCCCATGCACACAGCTATGTGACACCAAACTGGCCATAGTGAAAACTCGGGAACTTCGAATCCATTTCATACCTCCCTGACAACCAGTCCATTAGCACAGTCTTGGGAGAAGCCAGAATCAAAACTGCCTCTAGGTATAGAGACACGATGTTGAAGATATCTACGACGTTCTCTCAATATACATGAGTTTTTTGATCTCCATCCCTGAGGTAACACTTACTGAGGCGACAGAGTAACTTGCAGTCAATTTGGGTCAGGTAGTATCCACTCTGGCATACTACCAACCTACACCATATGTCATGTGTTGATGCATAGGTACTATTTAAACACATTGCCGACCTACCCGCGAAGCCAAAATCGGATAAGGGAGTTTTGGGACCTGAGATCGTAAATTGTGAAATGCACTGTGTCCGGTCCGTAAACCAGGTGACGAGAGGGAATGGTGCAAATAATTATTTAGGGAAGAGACGGTTACTCACTGGATGAGGCGGGAAATGTCTTTTAATTCAGAGCGGATGTGACAGTCTCGATATGGAGTGATCTGATCTAATTGTACTGGAATAGTTGTGAAAAGGAGGTTAGGACGAGAAACAGTGAAAAGTTTTGGACTTCCTACTGTCTAGTTCCACAGTATTGTTTTGAAAATGCAAACCGTACGAGTCTCAAAATGTGTCCCTATTGTATCCTACGACAAGCAGTCTCGAAATCTTCAAGTTAGTGGTTGCAATTTCTGCGTCGGGTCCTTCAAAATCAAAAACTTGTAGATGGATAAGTAGTTCATGGCTCGGTGCATGGAGAGAGACGCTGCCTTTATGGATGCTGAGGTTGTGGTACGTGGGCAGTGGAAGAAAATCGCCCGGCCATATCTCTGTCCATTCTGTCTGTTATGGTACAGTTCTCCAGTGTGTTGGCGACTACGAGGTTCTGGTCACCTCACCTTCGATTATTCAGTTGGGTCGCCAGGCGAGATATGGAACGTGATGTTCTTCAATAATGAGCGGGCCATCTACTGGGGATCAGGAGGCAGGGCTGCCCTCCGCTGATAACAGAGGTATCGACGTTCTCCTGGCGAGCCCTTTCCATCCTTCAGTAGCTCCTTATCGTATAGAACAGAGGAACGTCCTGTGTCATTAGTCTTTGTGTGTGTCGTGAATGGTTAATACAACCAGTTCTGTTGAAAGAGCAGGAAACAAATCTGTATGACTTGGTAGTCCCAGATCTGATTTTGTCATGCAACGACATCTTTTTGTGTGGCGGTGGTGGTGGGGGAGGCCCTTCCCCGACCAGACGTGGATAGAGTTCGAGCAGCCCGGCTGCTTGATATGCACCGTCAGGCTTCTGTCCCATCATCAACCAGCGAACATCCCACGATAGTGCACGTGGCTCTCCCTGTGGTGTACTGGCTCGTCTCCTCCTGTGGTACAGCACCCAGTCTCTCCCTGGTATGTACTGGCCGGTTTCCTAGGGTATAGCAGCTAGTCTCACCCTGTGGTGTACTGGCTGGTCTCTTCATCTGATACGACAGTGTCTCCTTGTGGTGTACTGGTTGATTTCCTCTTGGGGTATAGCATCCAGTCTCTCCCTGTGGTGTATTTGCTGGTCTTCATCAAGCTTCTCATTGATACCGTAACAGGACCGCTCAGCATTGTGTGTAGCGGGAGTTGTATCAGGTAAGACCACTGTATGTGGCAGTTTGTCATATGTGACAGGGGTGTTGTATGCGGCGGGACCGTTGTTATATTCGTCACGTCGCTCGTGGGTTAGCTGACCACCTGTCTCGATAGACAGTAAACACCAGACCGACTTGACTATGATTGTAATCACTCATTTACTATCTCTTTGGTTTTATTGCTTAATCATCTTCGGAACACTACCTGGCTGTTTTTTAATGTTCTTTGTCATCAGCGGAACACCAATTGACTGTTCTTAGTCTGCTGAACACCCCTTGGCTACTACTATGTTCAATGTTGTTTACCTGCTAAAGTAACACTTTTAGAATTTGTTGATAACATCATTATCTTAACCTCACACATTCTTTGTATACAATTTATGTACCGTAGAGGTCAGATAAAAATAGTGGATTTAAGAAGAAGCTCCTCATTTCCGGCAATTCCTTAGTAAAAAGAAGTGTAAAAGATTGTTCACAAAGATCAAGATAAAAAGAACAAGAAAAACTATACCTGCGCATTTTACCCCGGGCGGCTTGTAGTTACTAAATTTCCCAGACAGCAAGCGGTTCAAGAGCAAATTTAATAAAACATAATACACACTTGCACATTTTATAACTACTTCCTAATTCTTACCTGTACTTTTCTCTGTCCAGCTCCTTCATTTTCTTCCTCTCTAACCATCCATTAAAAAAAAAAGGAGAAAAATGGATAGCATATTATAACGCATTTTTAACCATTATTCAAGTGATTCCGATATTGGTCAGCGCGTTGTTCCTTGGATCCGAAGGCTGCTTTTCTTGCCTATTCCGCAATTTCTATTTCCTTATTTAACTTGTGATATTCATTTAGAAGTGACCTTTTAGCAATTCGAGTTTTTATGTTTGTTCTTGGCTCTTTTGCCATATTTTGCAGAGAAGCCTATCGTACGGAACGCCAACTAAAGCATGTACTCTTATATACTATAGATCTTACACAATATCCGGTTGGGACACCGATCACCGTTTGACCTGACCTTAACATTTTCCGAACGCGTCGAGTTACGGAAGTTTGAATGGGTAAACTACGCTCACTTACAATCTCAATAAAATGATTTGACTTTCAGCATGTAGTGTTCATTGCACCTAGATGTGTTCCTTTTTTATAATGTCTTTATCCGGATCTATTATATATTAAAAATCAAATTTTGGAAGGATTGAAACTTTTAAAATCAACGCAAGAAAAGGAAATCTACATATAACGAAATATACTGATATTAAACAAAAATACGTGGAAATATTGGCTGAGCTCGGTATGGCAACAGTGACCTTCATACCGCAACGTTACCAACGGCCCACATACGCCTGACAGCATTAGCGGTGCTGCCTTTGCCAACCAACTTGACTCATCAACACAGAATTAAACGTTAAGGAAAAAACTTATAATTATATAACATCTATATGTTTAATAGGAACCTTTCTAAAAACACTACGATGCGGGCAAACAAATGCAAGGATTTAAGTCCTGTATGTTCTAAGGCCTTACTTTCTCCTTCCCCAGCAACGTTCCAAAAAGTTGATGCTCATAATGACCACCAACATTAACAATGTGCTAATGGGGAAGGTCAGCTCTGACCTCAGTCTTGACAGTAATCTTGACATCTGTTGATGTTTGTCAGCGAGTGCCAGCAAAATAAATAAATAACAATATTTCTATTCGTATATTTACATACACACACACGTACGTCTGTGGGACCTGTGGAGAGAGAGGGATCTGGTTTCGTTGCATTATACATGACAGATAGAGAGTGATGTGAGCAGACAAGGCCATTTCTTCGTCTGTTCCTGACGCTACCTCGCTAACACGGGAAATAGCGAATATATATATATATATATATATATATATATATATATATATATAATGACAGGACGAGCGCACGATAAAGAAGTTAGGAAGTGTTTCACATAATGTGGGAAACTTACTTCCTGTTCACCTTGTAGACCTAGAAAAATGTTTGAGAATATTGTGAATAATTTTTTTCGTCTGTAACCAGAGTAATGTGTGTTATTAACAATTTTGTGACTAATTTTTTTTCGTCTGTAACCAGAGTAATGTGTGTTATTACCAATTTGTATACAAGGAGAGTGATCTCTGCATTATTACCAAATAGGATTTCATTTTTCTTTTTTTCATAGTAGGCTTTACTTCCTCCTGGCTTAACTTGTTCTCATCACTGCACAACTTCTGAAGAGAACTTCCTCAAGTCCCTTTGAACGCTCCTGTTTTTCCTCTTTATCTGTCTGGCTGTTACATATTTTCCTTTCAGATTATCTTTTTGACTTAGAAGAATTGATCCGTGTAACCGTCGTCGTGGTCTCCTTGAAACCTATCTGGTATTTAAAGTGTTTCCTTATCTTTTTTTTCACAGTGTGCAGATTAATATCTTTCCGCTCCAATTCAAAAACTTATTCCACTCAGACCCGATACGACTGTTGTCACATTCACATGAACCGTTTCTCAGCATATTTGTGTGTGACATCTTAGGTGGGGGGACTAAACTTTTGCAGTTTATTCGAGATGGCAATCTGGCACTGACCAAAATACATATTTATCTGTTAGTTAGTCGTTTGGGCTTTAGGCCTACTATTAACTGCCAAGGTCATTGAAGGCGTCAACGTCAAACTGCTACTACATCCACCAACCGAAAAATCTTGAACATTTGACTCAGGGGTTAAGAATGATTCTGATACCACATACACTCGCTATGTACGTTGCCCCTCAATAACCTCCCTCACGGGTCTTCTCACGTGTTGTTCATGTCGATCGACTTCCAGATCCCTGTCTCCCTCTCACACTAAGAGTTTCGGAACTTGTTTCCCTTGATATGGTATTCACCATCTGGGGTTTTTAGTACTACTCCCCTTTTTCGTGACATTTTACCAATGTTAGAATTCATTAGTAAAATGTCTGACCAGTTTGTCAACTTGTCTTTACAGTATTTCGCCGTCTCCCTCACTTTGCACTTTTTTCATGATTTTGGCATCATCAGCAAACACACTCAAGAATATTTGCGCCTTGTCCGGCAACAACAGTAGTGGTTCCTTCACTGAGCCCAGAGCGTCATCAGTTTTCTCCCAGCTTGATATATACTGATAAATTTTCTCCGTTCCTTCCCATTCACTCCATTTAGGAGCCCTCCTCTGACACAACCCAAGATGTCTAGTTTCATTATGAATCTGTGGGATGTAGGATCAAAGACCTTATAAGCTGTTCAAGGATAAACTGACCAGCAACCCAACCTGTTTTTCTGTCGTGTTACCTACTCTCGCATGAAAACCGAACGCATTTCTTGCGGAAGGATACCTCCTTCTGAATCAGTAGTGTCTTCCTAACTGTTAAGTCGTATGTATCAGCTTTAAAAACTTACTGATTATGTCCTTTAGTACACTGAAGGCCATGCTCGTTAGGGATACTGACCTCTTTGTCACCTTCATTTATGTGCTCACATTAGACGAACTTTCCTTTAAAACATCAGTTCCTCTGAGCGAGGTGATCTTAAATAACACCACCAGGGGTCTGTCAGTGGGTGTCCGCACACTCTCCTGAATGCAGATTGTGGATTGCCATTTGGTTTGTCTGTGAGCTTCATGAGGGTCTAATAGCAATAAGACTCCCTCCCCCCTTTAGCTATTGGTAACAAGAGGACTCCCCACTCCCTGGCCAATAGCAAGAGGACTCCCAACTCCCTGGCCAAAAGCAAGAGGACTCCCCACTCCCTAGCCAACAGCAAGAGGATTCCCCACTCTATGGCCAATAGCAAGAGAACTCCCCCCTCCCTAGCCAATAGCAAGAGGATTCCCCCCCCCCCTTTGGACGGTACCAACGGAACTACCGAATTTCTGAGAGTAAACACTTACGAAGTTCTTGTTCATTTCTAACCAAGTCAAGATCTCTCTCAACAATTTTCCTTTAGAGCTCTTTATTGTAATTATGGTTCCTTATGGTTGCTTTTTCCCTTTACGATTCATGAAATTTTCAGTGCGTCTCTTTGTAACATGAATTGCGTTCATTCGTACCATACTTGTTTACCCTGTCGTCTTAATATTATCAATTTTTAGCTCTTTTGTATATCTAGGGTACAACTTGACTTCAGTGTTTCGTGCAACATGTCTTGCATAGAGGGCTTCTGTGTTACATGCACATTTGCAGCTCCTGCTAAACCATATTTTTAATCATTTCTGTCTATTCCTCACCGCTGGTACACGCCTCTGTCTACGCCTTGATTGTAGATTCCACATCTAGCGCATCTCTCTTGTCAGGTTTTGGAATTCAACGGGTTCTTAAGACCAAAATTTTCTTTCCCGAAATTATGTTATTTTGGGTTGTCTCTTTGTCTTTGAGCACCTTTTTTTTTGGGGGGGTCTAATCCATCGTGAGAAATAATTTTATTTTTCCAGATGAAGGCCCGTAGGTATTGTTCTGATTATCTAGGCTCCAGTGTATGGAGACTAAATCCAACTTCGAACCCTTAGGGACTTGTGACCCACGTTCGTATAACAAGTTCTCCTGCACGCATTTTAAGAACTTGAGCCTCTATGGTGTTTTCACCTCCATGAGGGTCTTAAGTCTTCCAGTCTGTTGCCTTACAGACGTAGTCCTTCATGGCTACCTCTGCCGTGTCTTGCCTCATACTGATCGTTACTCCATTACTTTCTTTAAGAATTTGCTCTGACTGATCTAGTCTTTTCCTGGGAGGATTATTTTTAACCATGGTTTTTAGGCATATTTTATAAAACGCTTTCCCTTAGAGAATATGATGACTGAAACGACCATTGCTGAACACTACCTCTTAGAATTTCGTGGCTTGGCTTACCAGTGTTGATATGAGATTGTTTATATATTACGGGCAGGAAGTTTAACAACAGTGTTGCCCCGTCTCTAAATCTTATATAAATACCATACTTTACGCTCTGTCTCTGAAGCTTATATATATATATATATATATATA
>JAYMFT010164278.1:0-12364 GCA_038088735.1 Panulirus argus | reverse complement strand
CCCACCCTTTTAGTTGCCTTCTTCGACACGCAGGGAATACTTGGTCAGTATTCTTTCTCCCCAATCCCTAGGGATGATATATATATATATATATATATATATATATATATATATATATGTGATGTAGCAGTTCATACCGCCAGCATAGAGGAATGAGAGGGTATGAGTACCTTGAAGCTACCTCTCAAATCCAAACTCGGAAATAAAATCAAAGTGACATGTTCCGCCCACAGCGAGGGGAACCCACTGAAGAGATTACTTTCAATCCGATACTGCCGGAGTTGCTGTGGTGGTGAGGGACGAGAGCGGCGTGATGTCCCGCAGTTGATGGTAAATACAGGATGCCAGCGTCCCTCGCAGCCAGGGGAATGGGAGGTTTTTATGTTGATGAGAAGCAACGATGGAACTTGTATAATGCCAGCCAGGGTGATCCGCGGAAATTGTTGGATTATGATACTTGTATCGGTAACGTAGTGATAAGCCTTCGTTGGAATTCATTGTTGTGTTATTGAATACAAATGCTATGTTAGTTTTATACAGACCTATGTGGACAAACAAGGAACTGTGATTACCATGGTAAAAAACTGAATTTCATTTTTATCTGTTGAATATTTCATAAATAATTAGATACACGTTAGATTACCTTTCAGTGAAGTTGCATGATCTATGATAATACAAGGATGATGTATTATCTAAGCAGAGCGGATATAATCACATTCAAATTACCTCGAATACAATTCAATTATATTGGTAATATGTCTGGTGTTTGATTCAAAATGAAAGGAAATCAGACAAGCACAGCATCGTTGTGAACGTTGAACGAGAAACTTCTTACAATACCACGACAGAGAATGCAACTTATTATTTACTTACTTACCTAGGAATACATACGACGAGATTTTTACCAAAGGTATGGCTTACGCGAAGCGTAGAAAGATCTATCGTTACGAAGAAGTAGTCGTACGAGTTACGTGTGGTCAGCTGAGCTTAGAGAGATTGTATGTGCATTGAATGGCAACCAGTAGCCACTTGCAAGTGAGACAGAACGAAAAGACAGCCGGCTGTGATAAAGGAGGGAAACCTGACAGTTACTAAAGTGATGGCTCACTGCACAGCCGTTGTTGGCCCTCCCAGTACCCAGGCGGGTTGTACCATTAATGTCCCTGGTCGATGGCTGACTACCACTTAATATGTATCCAGAGGGAGAGAGAGAGAGATACAAAACAAATACGTAGATTTTAGAAAAAGAGAAATAGAAGAGTAGGAAGAAGACACAAAAAGTTTATCAAAATCGAAATAATTAGATACCAGAAAGCAGAGCACAGTGCATCATAGTATATGATACATAGAATAACACTGGGAGGAGCTGTGACAAAGGCAAAGCCTCCCAGCACAACTTAACAGAGAGACAGTATTGACGAGAACTTTAAAAATTCATGATCTCTTTCACGCTGTGGGGCCTGATAGTTCAAGTGCTGTACCCATGTAAGGTGAAACGTGTTCAGGAAGGTTGTGGTGGCGGGTACAGTGCAGGTAGTAATGCCAAATAAGATAAGGTATGGTGGTACAGGTAGTACCATCATGGTATAGACGATGTCATGAAACAGTTTCCAGTACGTCTAATGTGAACCTATTATTCTTTTTTTTTTTTCATTTTCAGCAGCCAATAGCGCAATAGATCACTTAGTTCTGCTCCATTGTGACGCCTGATTTCTCTGTCCTGAACATGAATACTGGACAAAGATATTTGTGTTTTTTTTTTCCCTAGAGAATTCATATAAGCTTTCCTCTTAGACCAGGGCGTCGAAGATTGTACATTCTACCACAGGTGTCTTCTCCTTCCACATCATCTCCAGTGTTCCCATTTTTCACTGACAGTTCACCCGCTCCTTACCCTGGCCTGGGGAGCCATACACTCCAGGCTGGTTCTCATCACCCACACTCTCCCTGGACCCCTTCCCTCCTACGGCCTCTCTCCTGCCCTCATAATCTTCAGCATATATTTTCCTTCTCTCATCAACGTGCTCATGTCTGTCGTGTGCCGACCTTCCTCTGCCAAGCCTCTCTCGTATGTCGACCTCCTCGTGCCAAGTCTCATCCTCTTGTGTCGAACTCCCTCTGCCAAGTCTGTCGTGTGTCAACCTCCCTTTGCCAAGCCCTTCTCGTGCGTCGACCTCCCTCTCTCGAGCCTCTGTCCTGTGTCGACCTCCCTCCGCCAAACCTCTCTCTTGTGTTGGCTTTCATCTCCCAAGGCTTGCTCATGTTTCGACCTCCTTTGTGTGTCCACCTCTGTGTATTTGTGTCTTCTGTTTGTATTTATGCATGTATGTATGTTTGTATATCTTGGTACCACGTGTTAGTGGTTCTGGAGTTCACTTATGTATTCCCTGTGCATGTAGACCATTTCCCTGTACGTCATGTCTTCCCAAGTAGCAGGTTACACTGGAGACTGTCTCCTTCGTGGAGACTTCTTAGATGACAGGCTTTTGTAGTAGACCGAGGCACCTACCAGTCTATTCCTCACCGTGGGTTGGTGCGTTTCTCTAATAGTTTTCCTAATAAGAGGGCAAAAGGCCATGAGTGTTGTGAACTAAGCCATTATCTATTTTTGAGTAGCAACAGTCATCAGAGGACCATATATTGTTGTACCTGCATCATATATTAATTTACTCGTGACTGATGCATTACACATACTGGCTCCCGGGTTGTGCATTACGTGACGCTGGTGGGTTTCTTTACCTGTTATGGGATAAACCTTTTCCTGTATTAGTCACAACCACTTTCTTTGTTATCTTGTAGTTGTCCTGTCACCCACTGGTCGTCACGTAACAGCGCCATCACTACTGCCTCTCACGGCCCCAGCGCCCTTGACCCGCGAACATTATATGAACCCTCGAAACCTTTCCCGTATCACCATCTGTCTCAGCTATTGCTGCCTGGTTAAGTGGCCCTGTTGTACTGTCGTGTCTTTCCAGGACTCGGAAAGCGCTACACCCGCCAGCAACACAACCCTGCGACCTGCTAGCTATTCCCTTCTTCAGGTCTCCACCAGGGTCACAGGGCACTACTACACATGTTCCTGCCTCGCCAGCGACCGCTATTACCGCTGCTGTCATTGGCGGGTGGCGTGATCTGTCTGTCTTCTGTTGTATTGCTTTTGCTCAGCACTGCACGCGAGACAACACAGTGGTTTGTGCTACATGACTCTGCCTGCGAGGGCGCCGCCCTGCCTCCCTGTCAACTCCGTCTTGCATAGAAAACGGGAGCTCCAAACTCCTGTCACTTTCTCTCTCCCGTCGTCCGTCGTCGTAGAAAACAGACGCTCATAGGCAATGTCGCCTGATGGGACGCACGCTGGCGTTCCGCATCATTCTTCAAAGCAGCGTGACGCCATACTGTGTGTATGTCCTTGCTTCTTCATGCTCCGGGTGGCCTTGTGCGTCGTCCAGCTGGCCAATTACGGCACACAGTTGTCTGCCAACGCTCAGCTGACGGGCGCTCTCCTAGGCCGGTGCGCCTGACCTCTTGCTGTTATTTGGATTACTTCCCGCCTTCCTTTAGCGGCCACCGTTCTGTGTTTTGGTGGGACACGACAGGCATGAGTCGCAGCAGGAAGACCATTGTGCTAACTCACAGGTTTAACACAGCGTCATCAAATGGGTCGCTCGAACTTTTATGAAGATTGCGATTTCTAAGCTTAATTTTTAGAGTAAGTTTCTCTCTATCTACTTGTGAACTAATTGTCTTATTTCTTTCTATCTCTTCCTCTTGTGTTATTCCCCCTCTTTCACTACAGTCATTTATATGTTCAAATGTGTCATTTATGGTGTAGTTTTCCGTAAGCTTTCCCTTTTGTCTTGAATATTTTGTTCACTGTTATGTTACATTTTACTCCCTTGAGTATTCATTTGTGACGGATTCTCTAGGGCACGTAATTCGTTTTTAAGGTCTCGTTTATTACATTACCCTGCATACTGTTTACTTAGCGCCTCACTTCCATGTTTTGATATATTCACTATATAATTTCTGTCATGAAATGTACATTTGAATTTGAAGATTTTGATGTTTTCATTATTGTAGCATTCTGTGGTGTTACATTGTTTACAGGGGACCAAAAAAAAGTATCGTTATCCATGAGTTCGATGAAATTAGATATGAGGAATATTACTCCAAATGTTTTGGTATTGATACTTCCCATCATTTCATTTTCTTTTTTGTGTATTTGATACATTGTAGAATCCCCTCCTCGTGCAGTATTCCTTGAAAATAATCAGTGAAGTATTATTTGAAATGATTTGTGTACTGAAATAGGATAAATAAGAGATATACATTGTTGAGTCTACATGAGGCGGCACGGGCAATTGATTGCCTTGATCAAAGCCATTTCATTTACGCTATGGCTATACCCTACCTAGCCTCCGAGGGAAGGATAAACAGCTCCGTTGACTGCCGACCGACTGCCGCAGCTAGGATTCGAACTTAATGTGCGGGTGTCTGAATAGGTGTGAATCCCTTTCCAGTAGCTTCGGACGAGGACTCGTGCCTAGATGTTCTTGTTAATGCCTATATTAGTTTAGTTGAGAAACCTGTATACGACGAGACCATATTGAATTTAGTTTTAGCAGCAAACGAGAATATCGTTTAGAATGCTGAAGTTCGAGTAGAAACTAGCAGTTGATCACCATCAAATTACTTTCTAGGTAACTTTCAACATTACATGTAATGTTGGTCAACATGAAAGTCGCGAAAGTTGCAAATTTTAGTAGTCTTCGCATTGGTCTTGACAGGCACATCTTGGATGATATCCTCACTGAAAACGACACGAGCGTAGCTTGGAAGAGCTTCAGCAAAACTTTCAAAGCAGTAGAAGGAACACATATACCAGTGCGTAGTGGTCGGTCTTTTCCAGATCAAGACTAAAGTGGTGTGACGTTGAAATAAAGAATGCTTGCTGTCTGAGAAAGTAGCACATAAGCTCCAGACACAGACACTGTGTGGAACATGAAACGTTTGTGTTTCACAGCTCTCAGACACTGTATGGAAAACAAAACGGTCTTGTTTCACAGGCTTCAAACACTGTGTGGATGGGAAATAAAACGTTCATGTTGCACAAGCCCCAGATGCTGTATACTGTGTGGTAGATACTGGTGTTCAAGGTCGACAGGTCAGATACATATGACGTGAGTTGTAGAACACCATGAGCTCCAGGTTCCGAGGTTTGGTATATACTATACTGTGTGAGAGATAAGACCTAGTGCCCTCTAGTTAAATAGCCGGTACGAGTGGTGTTTTGAAAAACACGTCTGACTTAGTTAATCTGATGTAGCCGTTTTCACTCCATTCTTCAGTGTTTATAGACAGTTTTATTATAGCTAGGTATTGGAACCATGAAAATGCTACCTGTCTAGAAGCCTTGCTGTTGTGGTGAGTGTACGTAACACACTCGAATCTGTTAATTTGTTTTTTTTTTCAGTATCTCATGTTGATTTTTGACACTGTCTCCTTATCATGTATAGAATACTGGCAGTGAATTTAACTCCTTACCACGTTACTCGATAGATTGATTATTCTTTCAGTTGCGGTTCTGTGCATGTCATTAGGACCACATCTCTCTCTCTCTCTCTCTCTCTCTCTCTCTCTCTCTCTCTCTCTCTCTCTCTCTCTCTCTGTTCTGTTTCTTTAACTCTCACCAACACTACAGTTTGACGACGTCCAGAACAGAGCTGCCTGTCAGAGAACCTGTGTCTCCAGCAGGACCAGCGCTGTTGTTGTCATATCTCTCCGTCCGTCTCCCGAGGTTCCTTCTCTCATAAAAGAAAATCAGGAATGGGAAGTTTTAGTCCTTTGTAAGTATCTCTCATATCTTAAATGCTGTTACAGGAGTACTTCATATATTCAGTAATCTGGGATTTCTGTGGTCATCTGTTTCCCCTCTTTCGTGTGTCTTCCCCTCGCTCTCTGCCCTCTCCTCTTAAGCCAATTTCTCATTCATCCTGTCTCCAAATCTCAGAGCCTCGTAAATTTCACCTCTTTGCCTCATTCGCCCCTTTTATCGTAACTAATTTCAAATATATGTCATAGATAGTTTTGTTCTTCTGTGTGGTCAGCAGGCAGTGATGTTATTAACCTTGGCATCCATGGAAAATTACCAGCGTTACGTGGATTTTCCTTTCTGTTAGGTACATACACAGAGCAAACATGTAACAGTAGATCTATTGGCTCATACACAGGGCTATCTATGGAAGAAACAACAGATCCCTACTCATTTCTAACAAGTTACTGGTAACGCAAGTGGAATTAACTGTTTCGTCGTATATGATATAAGCTGGAAGCTCGTTAAGGCGTCCAATAGCCCTGTTTGTTACATAAAGATTTTCCCATATCAATGGTACTTAATGATTTTTTTTCGATACTTCGAAAAAGTAACAATATTATGACCAGTTGCAGTACCATCCCAGCGTATATATGCTGTGGTATGATATCTCTTCTCGGGCATGAAAACGTTACAATCAGATAGAGAGAAAAAAGGTGTTTTGCAGGATCACCCGCTTAGTCGTGAAAGCTAGGGAGAGCTTAATCAAATCCAGGCACTACATTTAGTAACATCTACTTCCTTCGCTTAATCAGAAGCCACACATATGACTGTGTATTATCTCTATATGTTTACCGTTGCTTGAAAAAAATAGGTGGGAGAAAACTACATAGAATTATTTAACATTCAGAAACTCGAGTGTTTGGTTTCTCATGAGTCAAGACTGGAAACGCCACTTTGAGATGCATATGGTTAGGCAAGCACAAGTTTATGTCTGCGTGAAGAGAAATATTAAGTGCTCAAAATACGTCGATGTAAAAGATTTTATACGTGTTATTCTCTAACCCGCTCGCTGCTTCGGTGGAATATACAAGTGGGTAATAGATTCTAGATGCAGTGTTCGAACGACGACTATGCCTTCAGTTTTATCTAAATAACTGACACTTGAAGAAAGAAACACGTATCATTCGAATCGGACGAAATCAATTTGGACATTTTTAGTCTTTAAAAGAAGTCAAGGTAGAAGTATCGGCAAAGTATTCATAGACGTAGATTCCCGTGGTGTAGTGATTGGCGTTTTCGACCATGACTCATTCACGGGACGCCCAGGATAGAGCGCATAGGTTCGAATCCTGGTTACGGCAGTCCGTCCACAGTCAACCCAGCTGTTCATCCAACCCTAGGAGTTGCTCGATGAAATGGGTACCGGGTTTAGGCTAGAATATATATATATATATATATATATATATATATATATATATAACGTTGATAGGCTGGCCTTGATTAGGGCCTCAGCTGCCCGTGCCGTCCTAGCCGTTTGTCATGTAGCCCACCCTCGCCCAGTCGCTGTTTTATGCTGTCTTTGCTTCACCCTCACATGGGTTGCTGTCCTCCTGTCCACAACTTACACAATCTCCATTTCAAACCCTTGACAGCATGCCACTCACATAACCTTTAATTCCCCACTCCAGATTTTCCTTCCTTTTGGTAGAAATATGACAGGAACTTTTGGTTCAGATTTCCTGATGCTGAATGGGAACAGCGCCACCGGGTAGGGAGAGATGGGTGGTTCCCAGGGCCTCGACCAATATTAAGCGAGTGGTACCTACGTCCCTCCGGCAGACACATCTGCCAGACCTGGTTCATTCTTTAACCGTTTTTGCAACATTCGCGATCTCAGACCTAACCATCCTTATGTAAAATACGATCTCTCTCTACTTCACTGATTTTCTTTATACTTCGGAAAGCCATATGTCTAGGGCTGCATCTCCTCTAAACTACGTATCTCTGATTTTTAAATCTTACTGTTGGTTCCCCACCAAAGGTGATGTTTACACCCGCTACAGCGCAAAAACTCCAGTTGCTCGTCTTGCGTATAATGAATCCTAACTTAACACCATCTGGCTCGAAAGTTCCCGCATCCTGTATCCTTTGCCACCTCTCCTCATTCCAATAACTGAGTACAGTTCCTCGACAAGTATTGCTCTCTTCGTATCTGTGCGCTGAAATACTCTTTGTAGTGGATTTCAGTTAACACCACAGGGATTAGGTAGGGTTTACCCCGGGATGATCCCAGAGGAACTTAGGCGTTCTTTCTATCCCTCCTCGTCGATCAAGAACAGATAATCAAACACACAATACAATTTCCCGACTGTTACGGCTGATCAACACTCGACTTCTTTTTCACTTCTGAATATTTTCGGAATTATTACAATTTTCTTCCCCCTTTACGATGTTCTAACCTCAGACTTATTCATATCTTTTCAAACCGGGTACGCCCATCCTCTATCCTTCCCCGAAGCGCCAACTGTGGCACTTTAGGACAGTTCAGTAGTCCTCCCAGCGTGGCTCTTTTATTGACACATTCTCTGGAAATGGTATTGCTTCGCTAGGCAGGATTCTGTACGCTTATCGGAGATTATCATGTGCAGGATGGAGTTTAACGTCCCATTTCCTTGTAAATCTTTCTTCCCGTGGTCATGGTTTCATCGCTCCTGCTCTGATGCCTGTTGCTTCAGGAGCAGAGCATATCGGACCATGAAACTCTTCCCTTCCCCCGAGACCCATTGCGCTTTCATTTATGCACGATATCGTTGCAGAGCTGTTTTTGGTATTCTTCGAGGTAACCTTGATAAAAGATAGTGTACTGACTTGACTTTCTTTTTACCGATAAATCTTTTTAGTCCTTAACCTAAGACTTTAATTCGACCTTTCCTCCTTTCTTCCGACCTGATCAACCCCTAAAGCCGTTCTTTTTGGTACTTTGATATCCTGTCATTCAACTTTGGTTCATTCTACCTCTGATCCTCCGCTCCCATCTCCATACGCAGAACCTTTCCAGGTACTCTTCTAGCTCCAGTTGAACAAGACGTATGGCCCTAGAACGCATACCTCCTCGAATCCTAAAGGAGTGAGCCTCTGAGCTAACTCCTACATCCGCATGACTGTTTCGATTTGTGTGATAAACTCAGACATTTACATCCTCTTTGAAGCACGCTGTGTTGCAGCCCAACCCGAAGAAAGAACCGCTCTAACTCCTCTGACTATCTCCACATAGCTCTCACTTTTGATATTTCCAAAGTCTTTGAAACTCCTCTTAACTCTTTCTTTCTTAGACATTTTGAAGCCGATTATCTTCATTTAGATCATCAATACAGCTTTTGCTGTCTAACGTTTCCTATTTGGCTCAGCGCTGGTCCTCCTCAATTAGGGATTTTGTTGACAGTTTTGTCGTAGCTCCCGACATCTCCAAAGCATTCGACAGGGAGTTGCATGTCTTTCTTTATCAAACTTCCTTTCCTGGGTTTATTGTTTATACCATCAACAGTGGTGTTCCTCAGGGATGTGTACAGTCGTCTACTTTTTTCTTTCAGTAAATGTTATCTCTGCTACTTCTATTCCTTCCCGCCTCCTTCTCTTTATCGTACTGAATGTATATTCTTTTTTCAGTTTGGACATCTGTAGTATGTCAGACTGGTGAAGCAGTAGCCTCGTTAGATTTATTAGTGTTGAATAGCAGTTTCTCTCTCTTCAGTTTTCAGACTATGATCCTTCATCCCTGTACTAACACTAACATACTGGGTGTAACCATACTGAGTCTATGGATGTTGTATAGGTACCGAGATTATATCAAATCTACAAGGGTTTCATTCGTCCTAGAGTATGGTACTTCTTAGACATGTGAGATGGTTATTCTTCCACCATTTTATTAAACAGAATGGAATCAAATGCCTTCCTGTTCGTTAACTTCCCTGTCATTACCTCTCTTCAACCACCACTTTCCACACGCTACGATGTTGCCTCTCTCTCTCTCTCTCTCTCTCTCTCTCTCTCTCTCTCTCTCTCTCTCTCTCTCTCTCTCTCTCTCTCTCTCTCCCTTCCACAGGTATCATTTTGGTCTCTGTTCTCGTGAGCTGTCTGCATGTGTCCTTGCCACCAAGGCCTAGGCCCGAGGCACGCCTTTGGCTGCTGCTTCCCACAGTTTGTGTGTGGAAACCAGCCACTAAAGCATTGACCATTGTGATACCCCCCCTTCATCAATCAGAGAACTAAGCTTTGGAGATCCTTCCTCCTTTCGTCTTTACCTTTTCCTTTATTCTTTCTATTTCTTAAGAATCAGGTCAACGAACATACACGGAGTTATGATTAATTTCTAAATTCATTTCCCTGTCGCTTTATTTCTTTACCCCGAAATGATCTTTCGCTCGGGCATGATTTGCCCGTATCGTACGAGTCACTGCATGAAAAAGGAAATCCACTATGCCATAACCACAATTTTGTCGTCACTTACAACCGAAACAGTATCGTCAGACGGAAGAGGAAATTAAGGAACAAAGAAATGTGGTCATAAAAAATTGATAACAAAATCAAATGAATGTATTTATGAATGGCTGAATGGAAGATATGATGCCATGAATGAAAAGTTTCATAAAAAAAAGTAGTCAGAAGGGTCTTAGATGGATATCCCTGAGAGAGAATAACAAAGGAAAATTCTTGAAACACAAAAGCCATAGACTGTTGATAGTAGAGGGCGGGAAACAATTGCAGAATCTAGGCCCGATGATCAGAAACAGAGGGCACTGACTGATGCGGTGGAAGAGGGAGGAACTAGGCGCACTGAAAAAAGAATTCCTGAGATATTGTTCACAGAAACTGTAGGGAAAGATACATACCTGTTAGACACCGAATAATCAGGGAAGTGTATGGATTGTTAAGTGAAATGTTTAGATAAGTGCAGAGTATGCAAGAGCAGTGGATGTTGACAAAAACAGAGATTTTAGACAGAAATAGACATGGAGGTTCAGGAAAAAAAACACTGAGGAAATACATGACAAGGGGGTTGCACCGACATTAAGATAAATGAAACGGGGTAGATAGATGTCAATCGTTGATGATTTTTGGGCTAGAAAATTGCCATATTCTGGCTAAGAGGAATGGTATGGAGAGGAAATAACTTCTAACTAAAAGACTACCAGAGGGGATATACTTACCTGATGTAGTTTCTGAGTTAAAGAAAACAAAGGGAATTGTTAATGTGTAAGTAAAGACATACGGGGTTAAGTAGCTATGACTGTGTTAAGTAACCTGGAAGTACTAAAGCAGGTAGTGAGGACGCTCTTAGTCTACTGGCGCTACCTCGGTACGCAGAAAACTGCTAAGTATATGTATTATCCCTGGGGATAGGGAAGAAAGAATACTTACCACGTATTTCCTCCGTGTCGTAGGAGGCGACTTAAAGGGGCGGGAGCGGGGGTCTGGAAACCCTCCACTTGTATTTCAGTCTCTAAAAGGGGAAACAGAAGATGAGGTCGAGCGAGGAGTGCTCATCCTCATCGAAGGCTCAGACTGGATATCTGAATATGTGTAACCAAGATGAGAGGAAAGGAGAGATAGGTAGTATGTTTGAGGAAAGAAAGCTGGATGTTCTGGCTCTGAGTGAAACGAAACTCAAGGATATAGTGGAAGAATGGCTAGGAAACTTCTTGAGAGTGAAGGCAGAGGTTGTTGAGAGGACAAGAGCTAAGGAAGGAGTAGCACTACTCTTGAAACAGGAGTTGTAGAAGTGTGTAATTAAGAGTAAGGAAGTAAATTCCTGATTGATGTGGGTAAAACTGAAAGTGGATGGTGAGAGATGGGTGGTTATTGGTGCTTATATACGTGGTCATGAGAAGAAAGATCTTGAGAGGCAAATGTTTTGGGAGCAGATGAGTGAGTGTCAGCAGTTTTGGTACACGAGATCGGGTATTAGTGATGTGTATTTTAAATGCGAAGGTGAGTAATGTGGCAGTTGAGGGTATAATTGGTGCACATGGGGAATTCAGTGTTGAGAATGGAAATGGTGAAGAGCTCGTGGATTTGTGTGCTGAAAAAAGACTGGTGAATAGGAATACCTGTTTTAGAAAGAGATATTCACAAGTATACGCATGTGAGTAGAAGAGATGGACAACGGGCATTACTAGACTACGTATTAATTGACAGACGTGTAAAAGAGAGACTTTTGGATGTAAATGTGCTGAAAGGGGCAGCTGGTGAGGTGTCTGATTACTGTCTTGTGGAGGTGAAGGTGAAGATTTGTAGAGGTTTTCAAAAGAGAAGAGAGAATGTCGGGGAGAAGAGAGGGGTTACAGTAAGTGAGCTTGGAAAGGAGACTTGTGTGAAGTAATACCAGGAAAGATTGAGTGCAGAATGGCAAAAGGTGAGAGCAAATGAAGTTAGGGGAGTGGGTGAGGAATGTGACACATTTAGGGAAGCAGTGATGACATGTGCAAGAGATGCATGTGGCATGAGAAAGGTGGGAGGTGGGCAGATTAGGAAGGGTAGTGAGTGGTGGGA
>JAYMFT010164267.1:0-12364 GCA_038088735.1 Panulirus argus | reverse complement strand
CTTCCCCCCACCCCAAAACCCCCCCCCCCCCCACTCTCACACACACACACACACACACACCTCAGAGTGCGTGTACAACATAAGAGTACAGACATGATATATGTACACAAAGGTTAAGAGACGGGGGCAATACGAGCGTATAAAACTCTCTCCCAATACCAAACAAATAGTAATCACACTCACACATTCACACACACACACACTTACTCCTAGGTTCATATGTACGCAAAAAAACAAAAACAAAACAAAACATACTAATCACATCCCTACACAAAAAAAAACTTATACGTGCACATAAACAAATACATAAACACATAACAAAGCTACACAAATACAGACAGACGTGCAGACAAGGAAAAACAAACTAAAAAACACAAACAAACAAACACACTCAACCACACAGTGACAAACCCTATCAACACACTCTTCAAGAGCGAAACAAATAAAAACATAAGTCCATACCAGAAACGCCTGGTACCAATGCCAAATGTATTTCTCAATGAATAATTCAGTCCAGCGTTCCCGTGTTCACATGACCAGCTGTTCCCCGTGAACAGATGGGCACGCGATGGTACAACGTCTCGGGAATGTCGGGGCCGACTTTCACTATATAATTAACATTCGTTTTGCTTTTAACAATTTGAGACAAACAACAGGGAGTGTGTTTGTTTCACGTCCTGACTATAAAAATAACACACACAAACACATTTATATATATATATATATATATATATATATATATATATATATATATATATATATATATATATGCATACAGACACACACACACACGAGAAAAACGAAAAAAACAAAACATGGACATGTGGAGAACACGGGTTTCTTATCACTGTATGACGACACCACCTTCCACCAACCAGCCCGGGCCAAAGCAACCTCCCTTCCCCCTCCCTCCAACACCCCACCATGTTACCTCGACCTCAGCACCCGCAAACGTTTCCTGGCCTCCCACGACACCACTCGTACTCCAACCCTCCGCAAAACGTCTGCTGGACCACGGGAAACACCGCTCCTCTTAGCTAAACGCCAACAAACGTTTCCTTGACCATCACAACACCACCACTAGTTCCAAACGTCCACAAACGTTTCCCCGAATCACCACAAAGCCATCATTTGTTAAAAAAGAACCCCGGGGACAAACGTTCCACAAACGTTCACTAGACCACCGCAACATCGTTCTTCCAACACCCATAAACGTATTCTAGACAAACAAGACACCACTTGTTTCATCCACCCGCAAACGTTTCCTGTCCTCCCACTTCACTCGTTCCAACGACCTACAACGTTTTCTGGACCATCACAACATCACTAGTTCCAGTCGTCCACAAACGTTTTTGGACCACAACACAACCATTCGTCCCAACCAACCACCACAAACGTTTCCTAAACACCATTAATTCCAAACAAACAAACGTTTCTTGGTCTCCTACAACACCATTAGTTACCGCATCCTATTAACGTTTACGCACATTACCACCTGCTTCTACCACTTAAGAACGTTTCACTCATTCCATCTGAGCCAATCGTTTTCTAGCGTCTGTAAACTCAATCGAGTCTATGCATTGGAAAACTTTTCCTTGCTACTCCTAATCTACTCTGCTTCCACTCACATGTCGAGATTTCCTCGTCACTGTCAGCTACCAGCTGTTTTACCCATCAGAAGAACGTTTACGCACGAATCTTATCAATTCAACGTGTTTCAAAACGTTTTCATGCCAATCTCATCCTCCAATCTATAAAACAACCAAAAACGTTTCTTCCCCATTCTCAGTGTGCGCCAATCAACAGTTGAATACTGGATACCACAATGAACCACGTTCGTATCAACCAATATTTAAACGCTCCTCTGCCACGGTAAACCCAAGCGGAGTCAAAACATCCGCAAACGTTCGCTTGTACTCTAAAACCTTGCAAGCACTCACCTGCTTGTACTCCAAGACCTGTACAAAAACTTTCACTCTTAGTTAATCCTGTACCAAACATCTTGTATGCAAATCAACTGAAACGTTTTCTCTTCTCATCAAACGTCGGGTCGGGTGCATTAACTACTGTAACCTTTCTTGTATATGACAATTATATTTTCATCTATATTTACAAATATTACCAAAGTTGTAATAACTCTATCATATCATTTACTAAACTGGTGTATTTTCATTTCCAAATGTCTCTTTTGGCACAATAAATGCAAAACGTTTCTTTCCTATTCATCGCCTTAACGTTCTCGCCAATCCTGTACTTTCAATTCTAACAAATCTCATCAACTATTTAAACTCTTCATACCAGAACTAAATATCTATCGCAAATGCTTACAAACGTTTCACATCATTGTCTTTCAACGTTGCTGACAAACGTTTCGACGCATAACGCATATAAACAAACGTTTAAACATCGCTACGGACAGCAGTGAATCAAATTTCAAATCTATCACAATTTCTCAAAGACATTCTTCTCATTTCTTTAGTATTTTTCTTCAACAACACATGATTACGTTACACTTGCATAGTTGCTAAGATTTCCTGATAAAGGATCAAGATTTTTTATTTATCTACATTAAATCCTTCGTTCTGATAAACCATTTCACTTTTCCCCGAGATAAGATTATGAAATACAACACCAAAACTAACATCATCCCTATCTATAACACTTATAACAATTATCCTCACTCCCAACCGCAAACCAAAGAGTATCACCCTAAAAAGAACTGACCTCATAAAATTTCTACGTTGAAGACTCGCGTCAAAAATCACAGGATTTCACACACGGGACATTCACATCTCCCTCGCCAAATCTTCCAGGCAAAGCGGTCACTTTAAAACGCCAATCGTCTTTGAAACAAGTCGAGACGAGTTGGTCCGGTCAGGATACTCACCGACTGTTTTCCATAGGAAAGCCTTGCTTCTTTGAGTTGAGGTAGTCACATTTCTGGAACAAACGCGCGCTACCACCGAAGAGTCCGCTAGCACGCACATATTGTCATAGGCACTCATTTCTGTTATTTCTATATTCTCACTCAACATACACTTTCTAAATAAATATAAATCACAGTGAAGCGATGGAACTTTCGCTTCAAATACTCTCTCAATGTTGTCTGGACGAATAGGCTAGTTATGACTGAGCTGTGAGTTTAGCTGGTGTATTTAAACTCCGCTCCTCTCCGACGTCACTGCGCGCGCAGATGTGTGGGTGGAGCTAATTCTTCATTCATAAATCCGACACGAGGCATCCCATGAGGCAACACGATGACGAAATCCTGTATTTTCACATTGACTAATACAATCTTGACATTCCTAATGTTCCAGTGTTTAAGACACTTACCTTAACGGAAGGGAGGGAAGGTCAGTTCGCCGGGCCCTCAACAGATGGCGCGCTCTTCCCCGCTCGCCACAGAAGACGATCTGCAGTTGCAAGATAGACGCAGGTTGAGAAACAGTTCGTCGCTCTCCCAGTAACTTCCACTCACTCACTCACTCACTCACACACACACACACCAACCAACACAGCACAAGTTTTGCACCTATACGTTCTCGCACAGCACTGGATACAAACAACACTTCTATAGACCTCGTCCGTAGTCGTGAGCTCGACAACTCGACAACACACTGCGTAACTTGTGATAACGAAGAACAGTGAGACCGCACAGCCAGAGAGAGTGAGAGAGAGTGTGTGTGTGTGTGTGTGTGTGTGTGTGTGTGTGAGTGTGTGCGCGCCGGCCGGCTGGTGAGGGGCCCCAGTCTACACTGCTATAATACGAGGAAACAGCTGATAGGGAAGGTAGTACACAGTCCACCAGCCTTACTACACTCGGCAGTCAGATCTCTCCCGCATGTTCCGTCATGTCCCTCTGCCGAACCTGGAGACGTGGTAGACTGTTGGTTCAAAGGTGAGGAAATACTGTAGGGCAAAGTTGACAAGTATTTATGGGTCGGGAGAAGGACGGACGGACGGCCGGACGGACTCGCACACACACACACACACCTCCCTACTGTTGTGTGTGGCCACCGAATACAAAACGTTAAGACTGGGTGATCACATAATGTCTCTCGTGCGACCGTCTCTCATAATCATACCTGTGACAAGTTTTGTTGTTGATAATGTATTTGGATACGTCTCATAAATGACAAGAGACTTAAAAACAGATGCTCAGACATATTGGCAGCTCGCACACGCAATCGCTTGCGTACTCGCATGGCTCGTGTGTTTGTGTATACATATAAGAGTAAGGACAGAGTTACATATACACAGGCAGGGTTAAGAGATGGGACACTACGAGCGCAGAGCGCAATTAGCAATTATAATTAGTATTTAGACGATGATATCTGTGGTGTACTGGTTAGTGTCACTGACCATGAGTCAGCACGGGCTCTCCTGGGTTGGAATCCTGGACGGAGCAGTCTGCCCACAAACAACCCAGGTGTTCATCCTCCCCTTCGAGGCTGGTCGATAAATGGATATATAGATTAGGCTGGCCGGTGTATGTGTGTGCGTGTGTATACACAGAAAGGAGTAAAGACCATGATAGATTCACACAAAGTTAAGAGATGGGGCAACACAAACAGGAACCACACATATACATACATAAAGCAATGTATATGGAAATGCATCCTTTTATACAAACATGTATATATGACAGTATACATTTATATAAACATTGTGGAAACTAGATAAGCTTCATATAACCGGCAAGCTGACGTACTACGGCCGTAGACTTATCAAGAGGACCTCACCGGAATTTGGACAACATCTTCAGACATAAGCACATACAATTAAGCATCCAAACCCACCTTTCAAATTCCCATCCATGTATAACATTTTGCACAGGTACACAGTTTGGGCTGGGTGTCGTCGCTTGCACCACTACTCACCGCCGCTTTTGTGAAAGCCGATATATATTAGCAAGTGAGTAAGACACCTCTCAAGTCTCTAAGGCGTATGGAAGCCCGGGCGTTCCGTTTGTGCGAGCGTGTCAAAAAGTGATCGTTCGCGCGTGTATGATTACTTAACTGTGAATATGGTGTGTGGGTCTCTCTCTCTCTCTCTCTCTCTCTCTCTCTCTCTCTCTAACGCGCGCGCGAGCCTATCTCTTAACCTTGAATCTCTATCACAGACGATCTTGAACTACTCACTGCCTTTACTTAAGTTACTTATCTTGCCTCACTCTCCTTCACCATGCTATTAAAGATATGGGACCACCTGAAGATCTCGCTATTAGTTTATCATAGATCTGGTCAGGTAAGTCGCGCTGGGTTGGGTTAGGTTAAGTTAGCCTCGATTGATTTGGTGATTTGTACCGGGAACCCCGGCGAATTTGGGTACGGGCCTAACCCTAACGCAGAACACCGCTTGGGGCAGATTGTGTTGAGGGAGGGGGAACAATTCTCAGATGTGTTTTCGCAAATCTCTTTTCTTGACAGTACTTAACCACGCTTCCAGAGGAAGTAGACTTTTTGAAAGTTTTGCTACCATCTAGACTTTAGAGTAATAATGGACAATATTAACGTAGTCATGGCCTATGATGATGATGATGATGATGATGATGATTTAAGTGTTAATTCTCTGTAGGTATTTTCGAAAGACTTTCCAATTCTTCTCGTGCCATATTCCTCTTTGTTCCCACACTGTTTTGAGCGTGCTGTGGCTGGACCTTCTTCCAGCGGGTTTCAACTTGCTTGACGACAGTCTGGACACCCACCGAGGTAAGTAATTTGTTCGTCTGAAGATCCATCCAATATGGCCTTACAAGTCATGAATTAGGTATACTGTCAGCAACAGACAGGGTCCAGATTCACCTTCAAAACATATCTAAGTTCTACGGAGGTGAAATCAACTCTGTTTAGAAATATGTGGTTCCAACCCCACCCCCCTCCCCGATTCATGACGAACACCTATTGCATACTTTCGTGGTTAAAGAAAATGGGATACATGTTCTTTGCTTTCCCAAATTAAAGAAGTTTTATAAATTTATTTCAAATGTCCCACTCAAGAACAAAATGGAATTCTAATCTTTATTACCACATTTTCTATGAAGGACATTATATGAAAAAGCCTCGTTCAAGAAAACATTCCATCTTTTTTATGTGTTAGCTTAGACGGCAGGAGCAAATGAATGCCCTAATCAAAGCCATCTCATGAATGCTATATATATATATATATATATATATATATATACCCTAGCCAAAGCCAGGTACCCATTTTCTTGACCAACCCCTATGGAAGGATGAACAGCTGGGTTGACTGTGGACACACTACCGCGATAAAGGATTCGAACCCATCCGTAATTGACCCCGGGCGGCCCTCCTCTTTTCTCCTCTCCCAAGACGTTGCCCACTCTCTTTTTTTTAATCGGATAAATCCACAACATTTCTGGTTCTGACGTATCTTCCCACTTATCATGGAGAAAGATAAAAAAAATCTCCCTTTGCTATATCTACACTTTCTATGCAACTGGCTGAATACCATCAACCTTCTCTGGGATTAAGCTCAATCGGGTCTTGTCTTTTGGAACCGTAAATAACTTAAATTTTGGGATCTCATTTCCCATTTCAGTGACGTCGTGGTAGACTAATTCGTTTGGAAACTTGGTAATCCAACGATGAATTCATGGGACGTTTTGCCGATACCCTTTCCATCTGTCTACGTTAATTTCTGTTCTTCCACGCTTGTCATCTCTTCCAACACGAGGATCTCTAACCCTTGTATCCGTCAAGAGCTGCCTGAAGGCTGTCTCTTGCATCCTATCCAATTTCTTTTTTTTTTCCATACGTAATGACATTCCCCACCCACTTTTATTTTCTTTTTCTTCCAGCCAATCAGCGTTCCTATCATCTGGGTCTATCCTTCTGTTAAATAATGCTAGGACTTGCTCCTCCTCCTCCTCCTTCAAGGCAGATTCCACTAAAGCTGTCGTAACTTTATGTCCTCATGTAAATTACTGGGGTGAATTCTGCCTAAGGTAGTTGCTCATTTCCTCCACCTCTCTCCAGATGGCCTGTTTCTCCTTATTTCCAAGAGGAATTTCCCTTTTCATAACGACGTCTCTCTACACCCCAGCACCTGGGTTGGCTCCAGTTTAACCCAACCTGTCTCCGTCCTCGTCTAGGGACTTGATGCACACTCTGACAGGCCAGTGAGACTATGAATGTTCGGTTACTTTTTATTTCACGGTATGGTCGGTTTTCCTCGAGGATGTTCCATAAGTGAGGCTCTCCACTTTTAGGTTACTTTACATAAAGAGAAGGTTCGACTTTACAGGTAAAGTACGTCTGTACTCTACAATCTTGTGTGGGCTTGAGTGTTTAAGCCCCGTGCGTGTTCGACTGTGATCAGTCTTATTTCCCTCGAGTTAAATGTCCTTTCTGAGGAAGCTATCAGACCACGTCGCTCGTTAGGAGGTGTCTGTGTGTGAGCGCATATGAGTGCATGTGTGTATGTGTGAGGACTACTTGCGCGTTTCGGGGAGAGAGTTTTACACTCGTGTTGCCCCATCTCTTAAACCTTGTATATATGTACCTTGTCTCTACTCCTGTATATGTACACACACACCTCAGCCTACAAGCTAGGTACGTATCTACCGACGAGTCCCCAGGGAAGGATGAACACTTGGATTGCTTGTGGGCCGACTGACTGACTGACTGACTGGCGCGCCAAGGATTCGACCCCGTATGCAGGTGTGCCAGCCGTGTTTGATGAGGGTCTTCTTCACTCCTGACACCAACCAAACGGAACCACCGACCCGGCACGGTGCCACCGGCCATCGACACACGACTATAGGGGTACCTCAGGGTTCGAATCCCAACTGGATGGTAAACACTGCAGTCAAGAAATGATCCTAGAGATGTCTAGGGCCCCATTTACGTGGGTGCATGATGGACGGGAAAGGTCTTTGACTGGGGGAAGAGGCGGGGTGGGTCTATCTAATACACTGTACCTTGAATTACATACGTACACTTGGTTATGTGTTTACACGATTTTGAGAGAGAGAGAGAGAGAGAGAGAGAGAGAGAGAGAGAGATTCTCAACACTCCACTACGTGAAGGCAGCAGTTTGTAAGTACTCCACTACGTGAAGGCAGCAATTTGTAAGTACTCCACTATGTTAAGGAAGCAGTTTGTAAGTACTCCACTATGTGAAGGCAGCAGTTTGTAAGTTCTCCACTACGTGAAGGCAGCAGTTTGTATGTACTCCACTACGTGAAGGCAGCAGTTTGTAAGTACTCCACTATGTTAAGGAAGCAGTTTGTAAGTACTCCACCATGTGAAGGCAGCAGTTTGTAAGTACTCCACTATGTGAAGGCAGCAGTTTGTAAGTACTCCACCATGTGAAGGCAGCAGTTCGTAAGCAATCCAATATGTGAAGGCAACAGTTTTCAAACACTCGGCTATGTGAAGGAATCACCTTCTGAGTCACTTAACTGTAGGAGTCACCATCGCAGTAGAGACAGACTGGGGAGAGAGAGAGAGAGAGAGTGCATACACTGAATGTGTCAACTTACAACTAATTATGGAAAACACAAACGGAAATGTTGTATTTTTTCGGAGTAAAGCACTGTATCCCTTGAACATGACGGTACGACCCCTGAGCACGAGTACGTTACGACCCATGAGCACGACGGTAACGACCCATGAGCACGACGGCTTGGCCTTCGACCCCGGTCATCACACCTAAAGTCGTTAACACCGTCGTGCTTTTGCAAGGGGAGGGGGAGTCGTCACGTCGGAGGAATCACCGGGGTCGTACCACCGTGCTGAAACTTGGGGCAAGGGTGACGTGCAGCATCATCGGGACCCGCGTCAACTGGAGCGAAGAAGGACCGAGTCTTCGAAGTGGAGACGAATGAAAGCGCGTCGGTCGGGCCACGGTAACGCAAGGAGGTAGACCACAAATTACAACAACACCCCAGTGGTCTTCCTTCTTATATATGTATACGATTATTTACAAAAAGAAATATAATATCCCTTCCCTCACACACAACAAAGATTATGCCAACGATGTCTTCTTCTTCTTCTTCTTCTTCCTCTTCTTTGCGAGGCTATTCTAAGACTGGAGTCGACAACAAACCAGACGGCGGAGGGGGGCATTACCGGCCAGCCAAAAATTGACACAAGAGGAACCTCCTGTCACCACCTGAGTTTGAGGAGCCGCCCACATCTTCATCAACACACACACACACACACACACACACTCGTGCACCCTCAACGCTTGCGACTTCCAAGGAGAAAATAACGAAGATATACCCCCATATAAAGGTCTGTGTTAATCTACCGGGTCTCTCTGAAGTCCATCCTGACTGTAACTTACAATGCCTTACGAGTAGATCTTTACCATATATCTATATCTTCCTAAGGAATGTACAGAGACTCTCGGAACAAATACATGTGCCCGTGTTGGTCAGCGGGTTCTTCAATGCACCGCCAGGGGCACCAACACACACACACACACACACACATACCATCGCAATGAGCCAGACATGATTACATTCTAACCCATATTCACCCATGTGCCAGGCATTCCGCCTCTCTCTCTCTCTCTCCCCCTCCCTCCCCCATGAGCCACACATTCCATACATAGGCTGGACATCCCTCCTCATGGGATGGACATTCTATTCATACTTCAGGCATCCCTCCATGAGCCAGACATTCCATTCACGGGCGAGACATTCATTCCCCGTGGACCCAGACACTTTCGCCCTGTGGGTCAGACATTTGCCCATGAGCCCAGGCGGCCCATTCATACGTGCGACATTCCTACAAGGGCAACACCTTACCCCGTGGGCCAGAGATTCCTCTCTGGCCAGACATTTCCCGCCATGGGTCATGCATTCTTCCATGGGCTCAGATATTCCCCCGTGGGCTCAGACGCTCCACCCCCATGGACAAGACATTCCCCCCCCCGATGAGCCATCCTTCTTCCATGGGCCAGATATTCGCCACCACCCCACCCCCTCTCCCAGACTCTCATGAGCTGGTGAACAGCAAGGGATGCAGTCCCACGCGCAGATCAACCCCAGAACGATGCATGACGCGCTCTCCAGAACAGGTGGGAACTGAGGTATATGGCCGGCCGCGGCTGAGGCGTGTGTATGTGTATAGGGTGCAGGCGTGGGCGTGAGTGGCAAAAAAGCGCAGGTGTAGCCGCGGGTGTATGCATGCGCGGGCGTGGCATGCACTTGACGGGCGGCTGGGAACGTCTGTGGGCGTGGGAGACGGCATGAGAGATGAGCGTGGGCGTGGGTGTGTGGGGCAGACAGAGGCGGTGATAAGTTAGTTTACAGGCGATGAGGCAGCCCTGTTATCTCTCGAGAGGTAAAGAGATGATGATGATGATGATGATGATGATGATGATAATAATAATAATAATAATAATAATAATAATAATAATAATAATGATAAGAATAATAATGATAATAATAATAATAATAATAATAATAGTAATAATAATAATAATAGTAACAATAATAATAGCAGTGATAATAATAATAAAAGTAACAATAATAATAATAGTGATAATAATAATAACAGTAATAATATAATGATAATACTAATACTAATGATAACGATAATAATAATAATATAACAATAATAATAATAATAATGACACAGATGATGAAAATGATAATAATATTGATAATAAATGTAAGGGTTTAATGAATCAAATGCAGACAAGGGAAAATCATCTATACACGACGTAAGATTATCAACACTGGCCTTTAAATGTCCAGACAGTGTTTACATAAACACGGGTTATAGTCAATCGATTACTGATGATGTTTACATCTTGTAGTGGTCTGCTCGAGCGGTGTGTGTGTGTGTGTGTGTGTGTGTGTGTGTGGCTCGACGTGACTGCGGTTGCCTGAAACTGCAACCCGGGGACGTGGGATCTCTGGTGGCATGAGGTGACGGCGGCGAGGTTTCTGTCGGTAAAGATAACTTGTCTCCCCGAGAGCTCTTCGGATGAAAGGATGGGGGGGAGAGAGAGAGAGAGAGAGAAAGAGAGAGGAAGGGGGGGAAGGGGGTCGCAACGTGAGTGAGTCTGTACGGAGAAAACCTATATGATAACCGAGAGCGGGAATCGTCTCCTCACAGAAATGGTGGAAGAGAGGGGCCGAGGAAGCTCTGGCAAGCCCTTTTCGGCACCATCGGTTAGAGAGGGGACACCCTGGGCGTAAGGATGTGTGTGTGTGTGTGTGTGGGCAGGTAAGCAGACAGCGGAGAGGTGTGGGCGGCGTCTGTCCACCATGGCGAGAAATAAGACTTCGTGTCCATTCCCTCCCACGATCCCCATTCTGAAATACCACGTCGCGCGAAGCCAAGCCGGGGGAATGCCCGATTCTCCGCGTGGGGTTTGTAAGAGGCGTGGGCCCGTGTTGGTGGTGGGTGTAGGTGGGCGGTGTAGGTGGGTAAAGGTAGGTAAGCGCTAGTGGGTGGCTGTGAATGGTGTGGGTGGGTGGTGCTGGTGGATGTAGGTGGGTGGTTTAGGTGGGCGGATGTAGGCAGGTGGTCTATGTGGGTGGATGTAAGCAAGTGGTTTAGGTGGGTGGACGTAGGTGGGCACTGGTGGTGGGGTGGGCGATACCATAGCGTATAATAGGGTCAGGAATCTCCTGCCACTCTACACTCCCAGAATCACGGGGTCACTGCAGCAGCAGCAGCAAATTCAATCACTGCATCAGGATCATCAATCACTGCAGTATCCCCGCCCCTCGTCGGCAGAGCTTCGCATCCAGTGATCACTGCAGAGACAAATGTCAGTCACTAAATCCCTAACATTAACCATTTCACTGTTAAAAAATCACCTTTAAGTGCACTGCCACGTGTGAGCAGTCACTTTACCCCCTTCATCACAAATCACTGCAACAAGACAGTGAGAATACCTCACTCATCAACGCGGCTCTAAGATCACTATCCACAGCAGTGAAACAAATCACTCAAAACAACAAAGCATGAATCACCGCGGCACTACAGTGACCTCTAAAAAATCACTGCTAAATATATAGGAATTACCACCGATCGGAGTTTGAAAGACCACTGTTAGTCACTGCAACGTGTACTGGAGCCCTTCAACCACAGAACGGAATCTGTGGGGCGGCTTGGTTCTCTGAGGGCGTGGACACCGTCTCCAGAACGGCTGTGATGATTCAAGAGCTCGAACTACCCATTTCAACCTTGAGAGACGTCCATCACCCAGCCTACTTCAGCAGCTACAGTGACTGAAACATGATTCAACTATAAATGACACTGAAAGTCTAGAGCCAAGGAAATTATTTGTATGAAGGAACGGGTCATCAGAGGTGCAATTGCTTGCCACCTCTCTCTCTCTCTCTCTCTCCCTCCCCTCCCTTCACACTATAGAA